>WURV02203614.1:0-26745 GCA_011762755.2 Epimenia babai
AATAGGCACTGAGAAAGTGATATTGTATGGGACTTGTACTAGGGCCTGTGACAGCAATATATAAATGTCACACCTTATACATGTAAATATTGTATTATGTATAAATATTGAGGTGATTTACATGAAAAAATTCCCTTATGATTATCTAACTCGATGTCTATTGCTGCTTGATTTCTCCTGATTTGGTCACATCTAATGAATGTATTTGGTTGGCAGCCACCGACTTGAAGCACGACGCGGGACTAGTCGCCAAGGGTGAACATGGCAAACCCGACTGTAGCCTCACCGTTAGCGACGATGATCTCATCGCCATGGCAACAGGAAAGTTGAACCCGCAGCAGGTAATCATTATGATTGGTCAGATAACGCGGTCATGAATTTGTGGAAAATCGTAACAATAGGTAGTGCAGCATCGTGAAGGTCATTCACATCGGGTGCACCCAACAAATATCCATCACCGTACAGTAATTATAGTGGGATTAAGATAAATTGATATGGTTGACAATAGTAACAATAATGAGATGGTTAATCCACAAAAGTTATATAACCTCGAGAAAAATTGTTTTGACTTATAAGCAAAAATGATAGAAATATAAAAAAATGGAGGAATATTTCTACTTGTATTCCATAAAAATTATACAACATATGAAAATGGACAAATCCAAAAAATACTAGCAAAAGACAATTCATGCTGCCACTTCGTAGAGATCAAACAAAACAGTTTGGCCAGTTTTTTGTGCATTTTTTTGTAGTTATTCAGAGAACCCCATTGGCTACCCCCATCAATGGTTCGTTGATATTCCAAACACCTTAAAAATCAGCCATTACAATTAGATGGTAGAGCACCAGGGCAGTTATATGAAGGTCGTGAGTTCAGGCGAGGTGTGGTGTTTTTCTATGTATTTCTCTGCTGTTTCCAGTGTGTTAATAGTAAAATTTTACACAAGATGTAATGAAGCCAGCAGTGTTGTAAGAACCACTGATATTATTACTATCCTTAATAATTTAGTACTGATTAAAATCTCACCTTTCCTTTTTTATCGCCGTAACAGGGTATTTTACACCGGTGTAACGTCATATCTCGCACTTCACAGGCGTTCATGTCGGGAAAACTGAAGCTGACTGGGAATATAATGCTGGCCCAGAAGCTCACCCAGCTCTTCACGACCCGGGCCAAACTCTAGCACTGGATGACCGTGCGAGATCCAGCATTCAGATCCAGATTAACACTTTAATGAATATAGAAACGTGGGTTGTCGTGTTGGTCTGTTGGAATATAGATACAGGAGAACACTTTACTGACTACAGCTGATGTGGGGACAATAGAGCCTTCGGGCCAAATGTGGTTACATTTATTTCAAAAGCACGATTTGTGGGTGAATTAAGTACATAATGTGAATTCCACCCAAAATTCCAAAGCATGTGTTCATCACATCCGATGTGATACCTCAGTGATTCAGTAGAGTGTTTTCTTTGTTGGTTATCTCTATATATCACCTTTCAAGATGTGTCCTTGGGGTGTTTGTATTATATTACAATATGGAGTAATTTTAAATAATATTTGATGCATATTTTATGTGGAAAATGTGAGGAATTTCTCCTTATTTATTAATCAAAGTGACGAATTTCTGATGGAATACTATGCTATTCTGGTATTTTTGTAATATCTATGGCTTTATGATCTGAGGACTAGTGAGGTTTATAGAGACAAATAGTTTTATTAATGGGAAAATATTTTATTCTCAGTGGCCGTGTTTCGTTCGGAATCCCGAAAAATTTATTGAGAACATAGCGATGAATTATTAAATAGTCTTAAGAAAATATGTTTTAGTTTGTATATTTGTGAAATATTTGCCATTACAGTTGAATGTGAATATTTATGGCTAATGACATTTACCTTAATGTATCATGCACCAGTTAGACTGAATGTGGCTGCTCACATGCATTTTAATTTTGGTTAATATCAGGTAAATGGATAACATTTTTGTTGGACTTAATTAATGTAGTAAATATCCAGAATGTGCATCACGCATGAATCAACCCTTCAATTCATCACATGTACACATGTCACTGAGCCTGACAGCCGTATTGTGATACATGTCACTGACCCTGACAGCTGTATTGTGATACATGTATACATGTCACTGACCCTGACAGCCGTATTGTGATACATGTACACATGTCACTGACCCTGACAGCCGTATTGTGATACATGTATACATGTCACTGACCCTGACAGCCGTATTGTGATACATGTACACATGTCACTGTGCCTGACAGCCGTATTGTGATACATCTATACATGTCACTGACCCTGACAGCCAGATTTACTGTATTTAATCAATCAGGTGGCACTTTTAGAATAAGCACTGCACAGTTTCCCAGATCCCTGAGAAGTGTGTCTCAGCTCCTCATTATATTAATAGTAGCTTACAGAAACGATATTGGCAGAATTGCATTTCATCTATATTTTGGACCATGAGTTATTTTTATTTGTAGGCATGTAACTCCCATATCTGTCTCTTTTCAGAAAATGTCATGTAACATAAGAGCATGGCAACACCTTTCATATAGACCAACTAGTGTTAATTACAAACTTTCTCGTAAACACCATTAATATACCATTAATTAGACTAACATGGCTACCCACCCACCCTTTTACTTAAGCTGTAAGCACAGGGTAAGATGTTAAGCTTCACGGTACCAAGTGTTTTTGCGCTGTACTGTCTCTCGTTGAGTCAGCCATCAGTATTTCGCTACTAATAGTTGAAGCCTCAACCATTGTGTGCGCCATAATTGCCCCTTTACCATGCCGGGCCAGACTGGTTACTGTTATTGAAGACATAATATCGCAGTACTATTTATTTCTCAATGTTTATACTTTCAAATTTCGTTACTAGTAACTAATAAATGGTAACTTAACCCCTTCTGAGGGCCAGATAACGTCTTGCTAAGATGGTTGGACTTGATTCAGATGGCATTCGAATGATTTCAGTTCTAGTAAGTGTACTACTTGTGGCATTTCTCGGGCACTTCAAACCCTGTCTGTGTCTGGGTAGCCCTTGCAGTGTTGTTATGTAAGGTCTTTTAGCCTCTGACGTGGCTGTACTTCAGATGCTCTATGGATGTCTTCTATGTTGCTTACCTCCCTGCTATGTTGTCATACCATTATAAATAACCACTAACCTTCATACACTTAGCGGAGTGTGTGACGTATTCTGCCCTTCTGTAGACTTTGGAACTACTGACGTGTATGGAAGAAGGTCAGTTGTCCGCCCAGACTCAGCGGGTTTTCACTACATTGTCTCCCCCATCCTTTATAACTGAGGCTGATCCATTTTTCATTTCAACCACATAGGCTAACATTGTGAAGGGATAAGAATGGCCTACACAATGATTACCTCGGTAGTCAGCCTATTTTTGTTGTGTGAGATCGTTTTATCTGACATATGTAGCACAAGTAAAATAACTTAACCAACCCCCAAAGCTTTAATTGATTCATTTTTCCTATTTTTTGGAACGAAATATCCACTGTACATCTACAATTGCTATTTATATTTTATCCTGAACAACTTTTAAATTCCTTAACTACAACGTTTCAGCTTGTAAATGTTGGGCTCGTATAACTAAATTCAAAGAGTTATTCTGTTTAGTTTTCTTGACAGAATTCCCCATTACAAATGTATTACTGCTTATTGTCAAACGTGATACTACCACGCATGTATTTAGTAGTTCAGCAAGATAAAAGTCAAGTTCTTAAAGTTATATTCAGGGATTATCTTGTGTCTTGTACATACCTTATTATCCTATGCTATATAACATGTATCCTATTACTAAAACATTTGCATCTGTACTAAGTAACTGGTATCCTCTATTAAATAACTTATAACCCATAGTAAATAACTTGTATCCCATATTGTATAACTAGTATCCCATATTATATAACTTGTATCCTGCATTGTCTAAGTATTCCATTTAAAATAACTTGTATCCCATATATAACTAATATCCTAAACTAAATAACTTCAATCCTATACTATAAAAGCTGTATCCTTTCTAAATGAGCTGTATCCTTATTAAATAATTATGTAACTTATACCATGCTATAAAGATTCACAAATTCTCAATTTAAACACACATAAAAAAGCTAAAGAGCATTTGGTTTCATTATGTTAGGCCATAATTTGTGAATGCATGATATTTAAGTGGTAATTGCGAAGCAATTCGTGTCTCGAAAATTTGTGAATCTTTCTATCATGTATACTCGCATTACCACATAGAAGTAACAACAGGTTTATGGATTACTGCTAAAATTGTAGTCATTTGCAGATTTCTTCATGTGCCTTTCTCTTTTAATATCTGTTACATATCGACATTATTTCAAAACACTTTTCGGCATATGATAGACAAATCACTCTAAACATCTCAGATATAGGAGACAGTAGGGTGTATGGATTATTAGATTGAATCGTGTGTATTATTGTAATGTCGTATTCATGTAGAGTGAATGCCTCTTCATGTGATGTACATTGTAAACAAGTTTTTGTCGATGAGTCACAAGATTATAAAAATGTTAAGACAGGAACATCGGGTAACATAGTAATTGGAATTAGTCTCTTAGATACCACCTTTCTACATTTATCTACCAACATATTAGCCCGGTATTAATATCAAATGCGAGTCAAAAAGTGTCCAATGTCTACAGCGTCGAAATGTCGAATTGCTTCGTTCGAAGGGAGTTCAAACAATTTGCACTTATTAGGTTTGTTTATAAAAAAATTTTATTGGAGGTTTTTTTAAGTAATCTCAATTCCTTGATTAATCGGTTGCATTAGGAGGCATTCACGTTTGACTGAATGTTTTTTCTTATCAGGCTGGCCTAGTTGGTACCGTGGAGCTTTAACAGCTGGAGCCCAGTATGTTTACTAAATGGAATTACACCGGAAGTATTGGCACACCTCCCCCTCCCAGCAGGCTGCTGGAGAAACGTGCCCACACCGCGGCGATGTGTTACTAACATGCTGGGGCCATGGGTTTGACTCTCCTGCAAGTCACCCCATGAATATTTAATAACTAATGTACCTGTCGATGTTGAGCATGACGCTATAGTGGTGTAGGTTAGTAAACCCCAACCAGGCTTAATCTCTAACTAAATCTGTTATGAGTTATCTCATTCACCGGCTGTGCTCGGCTATTCAGGCGAGGGAGCCAGCAGCCAACCGACTTACGCAGTCGCTTTAAGTAGGACATTGGCAGAAGTGTTGTATGCCAGATGTGTGGCAGTCATGATGTTTGGATGATGACCATCATGTCTTCAGATGCCCTTGTGTCTTCACGAGCCAGCAGAATGCTGACCTAAACCACTCACGTTTCAGGTTGGGCGTGGTTGGTGTACGACGGATTATGTCGAGCCACTGAGGTGGTGTTATGTAGGTGTGGTTTTATGCTGACTCGTACATGGGGTAGTTGTTGCCACCAGTTGTAGTTGATTCTACAAGCCTTTAATAAATGCCCACTCGATATACAGTATGATAAATTGAGTTACATATATTATAATGTCTCATCTCTGTTACCAACTCAGTGTTTTAGGGTTTTATTGGTCCCTATCCCTACTTGTTCTATGTAATTTTTGCTTGATTGTTTTTGATATATACTGTCAAACTTGATGTCATCCCATTTTCATGACTGACTGATTTTACATGTTAACCCTGTGAGCGGCTCCTGAACTCTATGTACCTCTTGCACGTGCTTAGAACTGACCTCATTCAAAGTCATTTCTATCAGAAACTTCTTCTGGCCTTATATCTGGCCTTTAAACTTTACGACAAGATCATACAAACAAATAGAACTGACCTCGTTCAATGCCATTCAAAGTCATTTCTAGCAGAAACTTCTTCTGGCCTTATATCTGGCCTTTAAACTTTATGACAAGATCATACAAACAAATAGAACTGACCTCGTTCAGTGCCATTGCCCGCAAAAATTTCATCCGGCCTGATATCTTTCTGTTATATCTAGTCTCTGAACTCAATGACAAGATTATTCAAACAAATAGATCTGACCTCGTTGAAACCCATCACAAGGAGCAACTGTTTGGCCTAATCTTTCAATTATACCTAGCCTCTAGCTTTGTATAGAAACCTCATTCGAACAAATAGAACTGACCATGTTCTAAGCTATTACCTGAAGCTTTATCAGTTTTGGTTTAATCCCTGTTTTCATATCCAACTTCTCAGTTCTTGATGAGAACGTCTCTTAAAGAAAGGGAACTTACCATGTTCTTGGCTACTACTTGTAGTGACTTCTTTTGTTTTAATTCCTCTTTGTTATATCCACCCGCTGAGCTTTTTCATGAAAATTCATTCAAACAAATGGAACTAACTTCGTTCAAATCTATTAGTTGCACCATGCAGCTCTTTCCTCATCATTTTTGGAAATATCGAACCCCTGAGTTATTTTATGAGAATATTTTGCAAACAAATGATACTGACCATGTTAAAAGCTATTACCTGTAGCATCTTCCTTCTTTGTTGCTTTATGCTATATCCAGATCTTGAGCCTTTTTTATGAGAACATGTTTTGAACTTATGAAACTTAACATGTCCAAAGCATCTTCCCTTTTCCTTGTCACCTGTTGCTCTATTCTGAGATTGACCTTTTCATAAGCACCTCTTGAAAACATATCAAACAGACGATGTTCAAAGCTATTACTCGCAACATCTTCCATTTTTCTTGCAGTTTCTGCTCTATCCAGACATTGAGCTTTTAATGAGAAAACATCCAACTGACGACATGCAAAGCTATTACCTGCAGCGTCTGACTTTGTCCTCATTGAATTTTGCTATCACGTTCCTGAGCTTTTGGATGAGAATGTCTCGCAAACGAATTCAACTAACAATTTTCAAAAATATTTCCTGTGGCCTGTTTAGTTCGCCTGTTTTGCTAATTGAGTATGCAAGGTTTCCTGCACTTTCATGCTAATTTAGTATGCAAGTTTCCCTGCACTTTCAACCTCTCTTCCTCACAAGATGACAATTCAAACCGCCTCATTCCTTTTATGCAACAGATCCGTAACTGTAGGCTTATTGGAGCAGAGATGATACATTAATAATCATGGTATATAATCAGTAAATACGTATAGCTTTCAACTTGACATATTCATGGCCATTTTATGTTTGGGATGTAGAAATGTGGCATTGGCTACAACTGGTCTAAAATCAGCACTATCTCGTGCGCGTGTACAGCATACCACACGTATGAAAATGCCTCGTCTGTTGGTTCTTCGTGTCAGTCTATGCCTCCATTCCTCATAAATCTGTTGCGTGCGTCGTTTGATCTACATTCTGCTCGTTGGTGAATGCACCGGGGTTTTCTGGCAGAGACGGTGGTACATTGGTCAAGCAGTCGTGTCTGAAACGCACCCGGCATTCTCACCAAAACTTATGACCTAGTTAACAGCGACTGCGGAAGTTGTAGGTCAAAGGTCGCCTTCGCCTAAATATCCGTCTCAGTGACGTGTATTTGATAAGTCATGCAGACTTAGTTGCAGAAGAGCAAGGATGTGGTTACGAAATACACCACTATAGTGTCATGCTTAATAGACAGACACATTGGTTATTATATATTCATGAGGCGACTCGCAGGAGAGTCAAACCCATGGCCCCAGCATGTTATTTACATATTGCTGCGGTGTGGGCATGTTCCTCCAGCAGCGCGCTGGGAGGGGAGGTGTGCCAATACTTCCGGTGTGATTCCATTTAGTAAACATACTGGGCTCCAGATTTTTTTTAAATAAAAAATACCACATATTTTAATAAAACCCCCTCTTATACATTTCCACCAGATTGCCTTGGCTTTGCTTTTTATTAGACGTATCAACACATCTATGCACGTTCAACCATCAATCACACAAAGGCACTTACCATTACTAAGTCCACCACAGCTATTACCAAGGACTTACTGATCCAAATAGCACTCTCTGCCTGATTATACTCATCGTTGCTCTGCATTAGACATATCAACACGCAGATACATTTACCGATCTATGCACATTCAACCAGCAATCATACAACGGGCGAACCCTGCCTTTACTAAGACCTCCACAGCTATAAGCCATCACGAACATCTTACTGATGCATATAGAACACGCTGCCAGAGTATACTCACCTCGCGGCAATGTCTAGAAAAGCGCTCCAGATTTAGGATTTGAACCCACAACCTGTTGCACTAAATTCAGACACTCCAACCACTACACCATCACGTTTCACACAGATTGTTTGCATTATAATGTCTTATAGCCTATGCAATTAGTTCAAACCAGAGAAAATTCAGATAAAAATCTTCCCTTCACTTAGGATTTGAACCACGACTGACAGCACTTAAATCGGACTCTCTAACCACTACACTATCACACTCCCCTCTCACGGGTAGTGTTATAATGTCTGATAACCTATACAATTAGTTCACCAAAGAAAATGTAGCTAAAACGCTCTTTCACCTTGGGTTTGAACCCACAACTTGGCGCACGGAAATCAAATGCACTAACCGCTAGACTATCTAGCTCCATCCTTTGTGTATGTGTTACAATATTTTATAGGCTATGCCAGTAGTTTGCACCAAAGAAAATTCAGATTAAAAATTTCCTGTCACCAAGGATTCGAACCCACAACCTTGACCACCGTAGTTAAACGCACGAACCACGACACTATCGCACGCCACATGCTGCCCGTGTGTTATAATGTCTTATATCCTATGCAATTAATTTGAACCAAAGAAAATTCAGATAAAAAATTTCCTATCACCAAGAATTCGAACCCACAACCTTGACCACCGAAGTTAAACGCGCGAACCACGATACTATCGCACTCCACATGCTGCCCGCGTGTTATAATGTCTTATAGCCTATGCAATTAATTTGCACCAAAGATAAAAAATTTTCTATCACCAAGGATTTGAACCCACAACCTTGATAACCGATGTTAGACGCACGAACCACTATACTACCACATACCACCTGCTGCCCGTGTTTTATAATGTCTTATAGCCTATGCAATTAGTTTGCACCCAAGCAAATTCATATAAGATATTCCCTTCACCCAGGATTTGAACCCACCACCTGGACATCGAAATCCGACGCACTGGCCACTATACTACCATGCCCCGCACGCTGGTTTTCTGTGTTTATGTCTTATAGCCTATGCCCTTAGTTAACACCAAAGAATAGTTGGTTAAAATTCACTCCCACTTTTCACTGTGGATTTGAATCCACCACCGGGAGCACTGAAATAACGCTCCACGCTCTGTGTTTGTCTTACAATGTCTTTTACCCTACACCAAAGAATATAGAGATAAAATTGCTTTCCGTCTGGGGTTTGGACACGAACTTTGGCGCTGAAATCATATACCACTATACTATCACTCGCCACACCATATGCCTGTAATATAAGCAATTAGCTTACACCATAGAAAATTCATATAATATGTATGATAATCAGGGATACGAACCAACCACCAGTAGCACTGAAATCAGAGACACTTACCACTGCACTACCTCTGTCCACACTCTGCATTGTTGTTATGTTTTATAGCAATTAGCGTACACTAATGAAAACTCATAAAAACTTTCTGTTGACCTGGGACTTGAACACACAAACCCGAAATCAGCAAAACACAAACATTGAATTCAAACTCTCTGACCACCACCCTATCACTCTTCACGACATGTGCATTTATTATGTCTTATGGACTATGGCCTATGTAATTGGCTTACACCTTAGAAAATTCGGATAAAATATTAGCTTTACCTTGCATTTGAAGCCCCAACCTGCGGCAATTAAGTCAACACACCAACTACTACACTAACATGCTTCACACTGGTCCATGTATCAAAATCTCTTACCATGTATGCAATTAACGTACCAAAGGAAATTCAGATAAAAAATCCTTCCAGTAAAGATTTGAACCTAAATCTACCAACACTCAGGTCAAACACTCTAACCGGTACTCTGTCACTCGCTACTTGACGGGCACGTATTATAATCTTATAAGTTATAAAATTGGCATGCTTAAAGAATATCATGTAAAAATTTACTATTATCTGATAATTGAACTCAAAACATGACAATTCAAAACAGTCTAACGGTTGCACTGGCAGCCCTGCGTCACTTACACCAGATAAAAACTGCTTAAACTTAATTATATCCAGATAAGGCTGCGCCGACAAAATCCAGAAAAAAATTGCTGCGGTGACAGGATGAATCTGCTTTCAGCGATGTGAAGTGACTGCAAGACAACATCGAGTCTGACTTTTGCGAATGAGGCGCGCATGCAACCAACTAGAATACGACGGGAGTTTCTTGTTCATTCACAGATTTTTTTGTAATGCGCATGGTTAAAAACACCAAAGAGATTCTTGGAGGTTTAATTTTGTCAACTGGAACATAAGATAGTTGTTCAGCTGCCATGACGATGCTAGTTTATAGTAAGGGATTTTATCATTGCACGGAACAATCAACTTTAATCACGCAACTGTTTAACACCCCATGGGGTCTGCAACTCTGTGCAGCCCTTACAAAGACAGTTGCATCTAGTATACGAGCACCAGCTTTTCCACCTCGGTCATAAGCATGAATAAGAGAGAACCGTATCCCATGTAACTGTCACAAATCTTTATATCGTTATATTTCATATATGATACAAATCAGCAGACGAAATGGATACTGGCTAAAAGAAGAGGGAATGCCGAACACATGCTGAATTGTGTATTAAAACTTTTATCGCCATAAAGGAAAGGGAAAATATCATTTAATTGCAGTAAATGTCAATCACATACAATATTACGTTATTGTTCACTTATGAAAATAGTACGAGATAATATACTAATACAGTAACAATAAGAAAATTATCTGATCTTTGCCGACTAGGTGGTCATGTATAAATGTAATATTTATGAATATCTTTTCCGGTTCTATAATGTTCCATTACGCGTCTTTGATAGCACACTGCCGGAGTCCCTGAACTAGCGGGATCACATGCGTCACTTGTTACTCTGACATCTGATATTAAGAGGACCACGAGTAATGTAGCTATAAGCTCAGCGTCTATCAATAAAAAAGGTGTATTATAAAACATGCTTAAGCTTGGCCTTTTCTCTAACATGATTGAAGGCCGCGGATGTTTCGATGTAAACGTGGCGGATGTTGTAGAGTGCGTCATGTCCAGCGACATAACGGCTGGGCATTGTATGACACCTACTTTAAATGTCCACATATCGCCTTTGCATGTGTTGAAAACATTAAAGTGTGATGTTAGTGCAGCATTTAAAGGCGGCGAATGCACCAAAATAAATCATTAGGTGCCCAGAGGGTATTACATTGATTACCTCCCTTTGTCTTGTATATTACAACAGCTCTGTAAATTACGATAGCTGAGTTTTGTGCAAATTACATTACTTATGTATACACTGTAACTGTATTTCTTAGTATACGTTCGTGTATATCTTAGCTTATTGTGAAAATGTATATTTAGATCATCCATTGTGATATCAATTCTGCGTTAATGTGTACTTGAGAGAAATAAATGTTATGAATTGAATTAAACACAGTTAAATTGTCAAAGATGACAAGAACTGCAGATATGCAATGCAATCACAATACAATAATCCACATAGAGAATCTCCGTAGCACTTTAGTGAACTTATATTATGTATATATTAAAGTATATACATCTATCATTACAATATATACAGAATAAACATGGAAACATGAAATACCAGCAATTTCTTCTGTACATACGTACAGAACACACACATGTGTGGTACATACATATGTTCATATATATGCTATTCAAATAAATAGCACTTAACCCTTGTTCACCTAAATTGTTTATTGAACATGTATTCAGTACATTTTTGGATTCTCGCAGGACAAGGGTTAATATGTAGAAAATTTGTCTTGTTTTAAAGACAATATTTTAATAATTTAGATAAAAAAATTATAAACTTATATAAAACTCTCCTTGGCTGTCCTCATCACCACATCACACGAAAACATCAATTCTCATCACACACAATATAGGGGTCGAAGGTGACTCCTATTTCATAGAATTGGAGTCATATGACATACGACTACCAAAAGACCAGTCGAATTACTCAACGCTTACATAGATACAGAATAACGCGATTCTATGATCAGAAAAAACCATGATTTATAAATCATGTCCAAAAAAGTTCAATTATCTGATATGGTCTTCACTGCAGACAGACCAGACACTGACATTTGGCTATGGTGATGACGACTAATGTCAGGTATTTCTTGTCATGAGCATTATTTGGCTCTTTTTCGGATAACAATAATTAACAACAGGCCGAAGAAGCCCCAAGACACTCACCTGAAAAAAAAGAGAAAAAGACAAAACAAGAGGCCAAGGAGGCCATCTTGATATTAGGAGAAGAGAAGGAGACTGCTTGACATCAAGAACAAGAGGCAACAGAGACCTGACAATACCCATTACGATACTGAAAGACAAAAGGCCAGAGTGATCTGACAATACCCATTGATCAAATTGAGTGATCTGACAATACCCATTACAACACTAAAACAAGACAATAGGCCAAAGAGACCCGACAGTAACAATAATGACACTAAAACGAGACTTGAGGCCAAAGAGACCCGACAGTACCCATTACGATACTGAATCAAAGCAAGAAGCCAAAGAGATTCGACAATACCCATTACGACACTAAAACAAGAAAATGCAGATCTGTAGAAAAAACCGAGGCTGAAATCACATCTAATTGCTAAAACAGAGATGCCCTAAACACATCTGAATATCTGACAAATGGCAGACCTTTGCACTTAGTTGACATGTAGGTAAGGATTTTGAAATTAAAAAGTCGATAGAAATTACTCCTCTTTGCTCCTATGACGAGATGCTGAACAAATCTAAAAGATACTAACCCAATGACAATATCCGCCAAATAACAGACTCCTGCGATAAGCGGTTATTGAGACGATTTTTGTTAAGAAAAAATAAAAACATCAGCATGAGTTACTTCCCCTAGCTGCAATGACGATACCATGAACAAATCTAGAAGAGACCATCCCTAGGACAATATCAGCCAAATGGCAGACCTCTGCGATGAGCGGTTCTTGGGATTTTTTGAGAAAATGTTAACATCGGATGGACGGATGGACGGATGACCTCCGATCAGAAAAGCTCACCGAGCATAAGCTCAGGTGAGCTAATATGGTAAGATGTATGTAAGGTTCTATGCTATTTTAGTTATATCGAGTGACGTACTGATTTCTCGGATCACTTCTGTGATAATTAATGATTAGGTAAGATATTTATTATGTAAGGGTCGATGTTATTCTAGTTATCTCAGGCACGCCCTTTATTTCTCTGAAGAAATATTTATGAATTTGTAAACATATAGTGCGGCTGATCTTGCTGAGCTTTCTAAGTCAATGATACCTGACACCCACTGATGGCCTTGATAGCAGATAGAGGCTGGAGTCTATTTTAATCATGGGGACTCGTGACAGGCAGCTGTAAAGAATGCAGAATGCATCATTACAGTGGGTACTGCGTTCATTTAACCCGATGATCGCCACGTGACTCATATCATGTAGGATTGTAGGAGCTCGCATCACTGTAGCGGGGTGAGAGATGGGTAAGCCTACAGCGTATATCACCCGCTCGCCACAGTCATTTACTTCGGACGACGGCCATGTCGGTCACATCTTGCGGGGACTTGTAGCCGCGAGACGAATGGCTTTACACAGGAAGTCGAGGAACTCGAAAATTGTGAGAATTCCGGCGCCGAGGTACAGAGCGAGAGAACCGCCGACGTCACCTATTGTCAGTCAACAGTAACCACGGTAATGATCACACAGTGAGGTAGTTGTGGCTTAACAAAGTAAAACAGCAGTGCAGAATATGCGACAGTGTTTGAGGAAGTCATCAATCGAATTTTGAGAAGTTCTTATACCAACGACAGCTTCAATAAAAACAACTGCTAGCTTCGCTAGTAGATGGGTGGGCAGTCAGCCACTGGGCCAACATGGGACCAGCAACAGGGCCAGCCACTGGGTCAACTCAAGCTATTTATCCCTCCCTGAGTAAACAAAAGGAGTACTGGCAATATCTGGGAATATTAACAAATCAGCAATACACTATCAAACAGCCATGGTCTGTGAGGAATTCTACATTATACAATATCCAATAATGATTAGGTGGGGGGGGGGAGGCGGGGTGATACTATGGTCATAGTAATTAATATCCTGTGGCAATTGTGGACTGCAAGCATCTGTAAGTTTGTCTGCCCACGGGTGTCACGGACTAGGTCAATCCCAGTCCACTGATTCATATTTTTATAAACACTAACACGATGAGTTAGCCCTTGCAGTGTGGTATATGAGGGCATTTTCCCTCTGAGGTTGCCATTTCCAATGGTCTGTTTAGCGCTGACCTCTCCATTATCTCCCCATCTCATTGATTATCTCCCCATCTCATTGATTATCTCCCCATCTCATGGTAAATATTCATCCCGATGGTCTTCCTCACCCTTCTAACTGAAGCGAATCAACTTATTGTGTTAACCTTTTAGGGTATCTTTGTACAGGGCTAGTGATGGCTGGAATGACGGCTTAATACCAACCTACCATTATGCGGCTACGTTCACGTAATTCTATTATATCAAAAAGTGATAATAAGATAGGCATACAGACAGGCAAGGTCGATGAGTCCGTAGGCACGGCGACGGGATATCCTTCGGATGCTGAGATCTTGGTAGAAGATGTCGAGCTGTAGGAAGTTGTTTCTGCAACACGTTTTTATGTCTGAAAGTTACTCCCATCATAGATCACACTACAACCATGGAACTGGCAACACCGCCAGTGGTGCTAGCAGGAGCAATGAGTGAAATTAAGTTACTTCCTAAACATTTTATTAACCACAGACGAGGCGAGCTGTGTAAATGGGCCATTGGATTAATCAGTCAGTCAATGCTACCCCATTTATGCATAATTTTCTATAAAAAATACAAGGTAATGGTAACGCCTTCTGGACTAACTGAGGTAAGAATTAACACACGCTTTTATCTCCAAGTACACGATTAACAAATCAGGTGTAATGACAAAGTATACTTTTATACGAAAGCTTGTGTGAATCATCATCTCGGTTAAGACAATACGGTGTTGCCTTTACTTTTTGTATTATAAGATGCGGCTATCATCTGTGATTCATCTCTATCTATGACTTCAAAAATCTGAACATAACACTTCTAATGATATACCTAAGTAGAACGAGGTCACTTGAGAAGTAGCCCTAAATAAAGAACAAATTATCACTCAGCAAGTCCGTGTCTGTTTGGGTAGTCTTCTGTAACTATTTGGGTGGACTTATTCAACTGTTTAGGTGGCCACATGGAACTGCTTGGATAACCTTATGCAAATGTTTAGGTCACCTTATGGAAGTGGTTAGATGGCCACATGTAACTATTTGGGTAGCCTTTTGTAACTGGTTAATCTTATGCAAATGTTTAGGTGGTCTTATGAAGGTGTTTAGGTGGTCTTATGGAGGTGTTTAGGTAGCCACATATGATTGCTTGGGTGGCCTTCTGTAACATGTTTAGGTGGCCTAAAGTTATTGCTTATGCAACTGTGTGGCTTTATGTCACGGTTTAGGTGCCCTTACGCGCATGTTTGGGTGGTCTTCTGAGGCTGTTTACTTCGCTACATGTACCTGTTGGATAACCAACTCACTGATAGAATGCGCCGTCGATGCGATTAGCATCCAGGTACTCCTTCACCTCCGACTGGAGCGTCACGAGCGACGTTAGATTCCCGTCGAACGAGTCGCTCAGCGCGGTGATGTCCTCGGCCAGGGAATCGTAATGCAGAGCCTCAAGCGTGGTCTGTAACTGCGAGTACGATAGGTCGGTCATGTCGACGATACGAGGCACCAGTGGCTCAATCGCGGCTGACAAATCACGCCCGCTGCGGCACACCGACTTCACGTCGCGCTCGATCTGCTCGAACAGAGCCTGCCAGGCATGGCGCAGGTCGGTTAACTTAGGTTCTACAACATCTTGTACGGGACTGTTACCTCAGATACCACACCATATAGTGCAGATTAATAAACTTAGTGTGTAGTACGGGGCGGTAAACTTTGGTTATTAGACTTTCAGCACAAGGCAGATAACTCTGGTTAATCGATGTCTTATTTAGAGCGGTTGACAGTGGTTACTCAACGTAAAAAGGTAAAGTACAACTTTTATCGACTGCAAGAATCAGGAAACAAAGGTTCTCAGAGAGAGACATGCGATTTACAATGGATTTTTTTTATACAATGGATAGTTATGGCAGTTATTCAGCGCATATACAAGTCCTTTGACACTCGCATATTACTCATGAAGTATAATATCAAGTGTGCACCCATCTTAGGGATGAGTCAACATTGCCAATCGGGAATAAATTATTGGAGGACATTGCCAACATGGTGTTCAGATACTTCACTATGTTTAACTCTAGATACGCATCTCCTATTTATGGTCTAATTATTCAATTTGTAGCGGGAGCAGTGCTCCGGTTCTTCAACGCACGGCTGATGGTTTCAGTAGTTTATACTAAACCTGCATAATTCATATCCCTGACCTTGATTTCAAAATTACAACAAACTTCAACAACTTGCAAAACACGAATATTAGGTTCGACCACAAAGTGAACAATATTTCCTTAATAAAGTAGTTATGTAGAGTTTTTGCAGTTTCCATCAAACGTGCTCTGATTAAATCGCTTACACCCCTGCTGTAACTTGTCACATGGCTGGAACTGTAAATCCCATAAGCAGTCCAAGTATTATTGTATAATTCAGGAAAAAAAGTTAAGCCCCACCGTATACTTTTTTTACAGGGTATATAGATTTACAATGTATGACATATGTTAACTATATGTAACATATAAGTTCACAACAGTACCGTGACTGGAAATGATGAATGTTGTCAAAAGGTCAGTTTGCATTCTCCCAAGTCAGTTTAGCTGTATGCATTAAAAATTCAATTCAGCTCCATATTCATTCTACAGTGTGTATTACCGACTATGACTTTAATAATAATAATAATAATAATACATTTGTTTGGGAGGCGCCCTAATAACTACTATGTCTCTAAGGCGCCTAAAATTTCAGAAACATATCGATAGGACAAGGAAGCCAAATTATAGGGATGAAAAACACGGGGATGTTGAAGGCCAAGATGGCAAACTCTATTGGTGCTGGAAATTTGACAATAGTTTTGTTGCACCTTAAGGCCAAGATGGCGGACTCTATTGGCACTGGTAATTTGAGTGATGCCTAAATAATTAGGTATCAGTAAACGCTAGAATTATTAGATTACCTGCGCACGTTCAATGGCAGTTTCCATACCACCTCGCTCGAACTGTTCACCAATGTCCGTTTTGAGATGCTTGTTACTTCGGTACCCTTCGTTGAACATCGCCATCGTCTCTCCGATACTTGCTATCTGCTCCTGCAACTTGTCGATCGACTGTCTCAGTCTGGCCAAAGAAACTTCGACAACGGATGTCGCCGTCGAGAAATGTTTCCCGACTTTTTGTAGATCATTGACCAGTTTTTTAATACTCCCTGTGTGTCCGACGTAAATCGAGAACAGCACGTCGAGGCTCGCGATCATTTTGTTCACCGTTTGTTGCACGAGGGACGATATAGATGCAAAAAACTCAGACAAAACAGCCGTACGAGATGCTTTAGACTGCGGTGAGTCGATGAGATGTCTGAGTTTGCGGTAGTTCGTGCGCAAAGTTTTGTTAACGATGCGGATGTATTGATAGATGTTTGACACAGTATTGTTGTACAGAGCCCGTGATTCCCGAAATTCCACGTAACTCTGTCCGTAGCCATAGACGACGTCTTGACGTAACAAGCGAATACCGTTCATTAAGTTTTCGAGAATAATGTTGCTGGCGCCAGGTTCGGTTGCCACTAGAGTTTTTAGAATCTCTGTAAAGTTATTTAGTTCTTGGTTGAGTGCGGTTGGATTGTACCGGAAAAGGTTTATGGCTGCAGCTTTGCGTGATAAGATACCGAAGAGTAGCTTCTTGAGGTTATTCGCGAACGATATAAAAGCGAGGTGGTGATTTTTGACGAAATTATCGCTGCTGTCCATTATGGTTTTGTTGACCTCTTTCAAGGCCCTCACGAGCTGCGTGTATTTCACGCCGAGGTTCGTTTTTTGGGTCGGAATACTGTCTCGGAATGTCTTTAAATTCATGATAATCGCCCGAAATCCTGTGGATATATCCACGAGAACTTTTATGTCATATGAGAAGATATCGGGATCGAGCCTATGGTAAGTGTCGCGGGCGTGACGGAAGTGCTCCTCCAGAGTTCCTCGATCGCGTAATAATCTTGCCTCACTCTCAGCGGCATAAGATGACATGGCCGATTGCGAGAGGTCCAGTTCGAACTTCACAGCATTACACGCGGATTGGCACGAACAATTATGCTTGCCCGTTTTAGCTGGTATGAAAATGACATGCACAAAAAATAATGTCTATTCTACATATCTTTGTATTGTATATAAAATGTAAAGTTGTTACATGATCACAAATAGCCGACTGTTTGACTGTTGGTGATCCGAGAGTCTATGGCCTTCAGCCAGATGCTGCAAGACTACCAGCTTGGTGCTAGTGCGGCATCTCTGTAGTGTTGTGTAGCTACATTGTCCTAGCAATGGAATAACAATGGGAGATAACCGCCACAAATATTTTAAGAGAAAAGAAAATATTTCGAATAACAGTTTCTTATAGGGACAAATCAAAATCAGAATATTTCTGATTCAATTTAATATTTTGTTTCCGTTGTTTCACATGAAAACTATTAATCTTACCAGTGTAAGGTTTCACGCAGAAGAAGTACTCAAACAACGTGCACGGCCGTGCTTTGTCTGAAGAAACCGAGATTGGCAGATACAAAAATCATGAATTGGCCATTTAGGAATTTACAACAAATTGATCAATACATGACAGGAATTTTAGCTGGACACACCTTGGAGCAAGATAACTGAGGCCCATAGATTGATGTGGCCTGTTTTTTTTTCGAGTGTGTGGTCTAGCGTAGTGGTTAGATCATTGGACATGGATCCAGAAGACCAGAAGACCATGGATTGATTCCTATAGGGGTCTGGCTAGGCTTTGCATTGTGATTATGTAAGGGTTTCCCTCCTCTCGCAGGACTGCTTTAGATGCTTTCTAGATGGAGTGTAAGGGCTTACCTATCCGCTGTCTCATCATCTCAATGAAAATAATCCGCCATCACAGACTCAGCGGAGTATGCGACATATGTATGCGGAGTGTGCGACATATGTATGCTGAGTGTGCGACATACGTATGCGGAGTGTGCGACATATGTATGCGGAGTGTGAGACATATGTAGGCGGATTGTGCGACATATGCAGGCGGATTGTGCGACATATGTATGCTGAGTGTGCGACATATGTATGCGGAGTGTGCGACATATGTATGCGGAGTGTGCGACATATGTAGGCGGGGTGTGCGACATATGTAGGCTGCTTGAGGGCGATTGCAACCAGTGCTGTAAATGGACAAAGATCAACTGCCTGCCCAGATTTGGTGGGTTTTCACTACCATGTTTCCCACATGAAGGCTGAGGCTAATCCGTGCGTCATGTTAAATCGCATGGGTTAGCATTGTACAGGGTCAAAAGTGGTCTACCCGATATCAGCCTGTTTCTAACTAACTCCTGTTGCCATCGGTAACTGTGGCGACCTTTCCTACAATATCTGCAGTGATCACAATATTGTGGATAATATCTCTAAACAAGCCTGGATCCCAAATTGCATAATTACTAATTATGATAAAAATCGCTAAAATTTATGAAGAGAGATTGCCTCTCTCGTAGTTAATGATTATTTACAATCAAATGACGAGATAGTGGAAAGGTCAGCTGAGACCACTGGGAGAGAGCATCTGAAACACAGGCGCGTCAGTGGGAAGAACACCTTACATATAACTAAATTGCAAGAGCTACCGAGAGCCCCATTGTAGGGATTAAGGAGATTTTAGCTTGAAAAATGTCAAAAGATAGTAAACAGGCTAGAGTGTCGATTGAACTAGTGTTTCCAATAATCTCACCACTATGGAGACTGTCCCCGCCCTCTAGCAATACGCATGTGACTGCCAGGACATAATTGTTTACTGAGAACAAAAAAGGCTCACATCCCGTTTGTAGCGGATACATGCAAGAGGTGTTCGGTACCTAATAACACCTTGCAAAACCAGTGCATTATTGATATTGCTCTATATTTCTGATGACAGAATGTGGAGATTTTCAGGAGTCTGTATCATTGATTGTTTACACATATCAAACAGTGCGGATTCTCAAATACAGCACTAGAGTAGAAAAAATATAAGGCATTCAGTGAATCGGGGTAGATAAGATACCTTTGACATTTAAATATCACCTGTGATACACGTGTATAATAGAAAGCCACCTGCTTCCATACAGAGAGATAGCTGGGTCAACAAGATTAGATAACTGGGTCTTTACGTAACCTTTGAAGGCGGAAGTTTTGTATGGAAGCAGACAGCCACAACGTTCAATTATTCTGGATATTTCGCAATCGTTTGTGCATTCCCCTCGCTTTATCGTGGTGGGAGGATGGCTTGGCCAGCGTCTAACGCAACTACCATGCTGATCGGATGTCCAATCTACCTACAAAAACGCAACTGAAGTTCATAATAATAATTCATTTGTTTGGAGGTGCCCTGAAAACTAGTTTGTCTCTAAAGCACCTATATACATTTTGTGTAATAACTGATTATATTGTATAACGCAATATGAGTACATAAAAGTTAAATCATATCCTAAATGAACAGTTAAATGAAATGTCTGCCAAACTGCAAATTTGTACATAAACACAGGTGTTCCTAAGAGACCAGGGTCAAATGTGTATGACAAATACAACAAAGGATTGTTTGCACAGAGATTAGCGGACTACAGACCTACGCAATAGCTAAACAAACATTCACAGGCAAATGAGAACAATAGAACTTAATTACCGGGATAAATTTAGTCTACAGAAGATGTATTATTTCACTAAATTGCTAACTTTAAATTACAACGACAGTTTTTATATTATTATAACAAGCACAGCCTGCACTTAATTACTATATAAAATTCATAAACCTGCAGGAACCATTACAAAAGTAAAATATTAAAAAACTGGAGCTAAGCTAAACACGTCTGACCCCTATGACGACTAAAGTAAGACAGTTGGAAAGAAATGCACAGGAAAAAACCTATACCCCTGATGGACGCAATGCAAACATTGATTTTTTTGATGATTCCATTAAATGCTATGATGTTAACAGAATTATTCAATTGAAAGCTATATTTACCAAATTATTCCCTTAAAAGCTATGATTTTAACAGGATTATTGTATCAAAAGTTTCAATTTTCAGAAGATCATTATATCAGCCAATAATGGCGTTTAGATTGGGTTGAATTGTAATGTTTGTGGAAGATATGGAAGCATTTACATGTCAACAAATTGCTACATTTAATCGTATTTAAGTTATCTTTTAAGTATTTATATAGATATTTATCATGTGAAGCGCAACGGAGAGCATATATATGCTGATGGCCGCGCTATATAAAATACTTTTACATTTACATTTATCGTGCGTGGATACAATACCATTGAAAGTATTGAGTGAGATGGTATTGAGCATTGAATCATTTTAGAGACGAGTATACACCAGCAGTCACATATAAATGACTTGCTGAATACAATCATGGTAAAGCTGACCATCAGGTGGTATCGAAGCCGCTCTCGCTATCTGCTTCCTAAAGAACATAATTCTAATAGAATCCTTACCTCTAGTCGGTGAACACCCATAGACGTGTGCACCCCCGTCGCTGCGTACACCCCATCGATGCCCATTCTAGGTACATCGCCTCTCTCATGGATCGCTACACCAACGCCGACCGCAGACCGAGGTCCGAGTAAGTATTCGTACTGCTCGACATTTAGCAACAGAGTCAGGCCACTGGCTGCACCTATACATATGCATCACATATACATACACTTGACATATTACATATATACATCATATATATGTATGACATAATACATTCCATGGGTGGTATACATACCAACTGTTCGTTCCAGTTTGCTGCACCCACCCTATGGAACATAGGCGACCTACCCCAGACTGTGTCAAGATCTCTACTACCGTGGCGCAGTTCAAGTCACGATTCATGACACATCTCTTCACAAACCCATACAATGCATAAGTCACTAACACAACATAGGTGATGAGCAAGGACCTTTTGTCCTTGAATACTGGGATGGCATCCAGCGCCTTACTGATGCTCTGGCTGGTGAATGCATCGAGAGTTTATTCAGTGAGCCCTTTTCAGGGCTCAGGCCTTAAACTCCTGGTATACGGCACAGTACCTGAGATCCTCAGGGAAGTGTCGAGGTAAGGGTGAGGGATCACAGCCAGGCTTCCAAATGTTTAAAACTTACACCTACAGTCTATAACATAAGCAATGCACCATATATTGTACACCCTACAAATCATGACGCACTTAATGTCACTGACAACTCAACATTCAAATACCAAGACCACCAATAACAGCCTTACACAGAAGATATCCACGTTCCACATTTATAACACACTGACACCTTTAACACTACAATGGTAGTTATTTTCCCTTAAATATCTAAAGCATACCTAGTGTCTTAACTAGGCTAAGTGCAGTGTTAGCTTGTTACGATAAAATATTTGGACTATTGTAAATGCCGTTATTGTTCATCATAGTATGCTACGTATACATATGGATATATACGCCATCAAATACAAAATGTGATATTATTATCATACGCAACACATATACATAGGCCACCACTACCTGTCAAAAAAGTCACATAACTTTCGGGCAAGTACCACTTTGAGATAAGTAATGAAACAGTCCAAGCATACATGCCCATGGCAATAAATGCCTGGGGGAAGGGATATATTTTTCAGAATTAGAAATTATTAATCGGGCAACATATCAGCGTCTTTCACTTATTAATTAAGTATACGCTGTTTTTATATTATACCTTGTTAGTTCCAGAACCGGACAACGGTGGGGAAAAACATGTTTAATTAATTAGGCATGAAGCCGCTCATACTGGCTGCAGTATTCCCCGTGCCTTTTGCTAACAAAAAAACACAATTTGAATCTATGCGATGCGATGGAACCGACATTTTCACAATCCCACTTTTATTGCGGTCTCGCTGTCCATTGAAGCAATCCAAGAAACAATGAGTAATTTCCGGATGAAGGTCTCTCAGCGATGTAATACTCGTGTAAAGAGCCGAGAGACAAAAAACACGTTGCATAATAACTGTGATGCGTAACAAAGTTAATGAATTCCCCTGTCCACAAGGCATTTCACTAATGAAGTACGCTCGCCGAATGTGAATAAAGTTGACTCTTTCCAGCAATCATTTTTATCGAGTTTCCCTGAGGAATCCACCCATTTCCGGTAACAAACTAAGGTTTTATTAATTGGCTATTCATGGAGCAATATTTTCTATGAAAATCACGAGATTTGTCTTTATGTCTTTGCCAATTTTTCGCCCAAAATATCCAGCAGGTCGGTCAAATGGTGTTTCGATGGGTTCAGATTTCATCGTATATAACTAAATTTATCATTTATCTGTTGCCATGAGCTAAAATTTCACGTTAAATAACTAAATTTATAATTAATCTTTTGCCAGGAGCAAACATTTCATTGTAATTAACTAAATTTGCATTCAATAAGTACTTGACTTCGAGCATCTCCTTTCAACATGTATCTATAATATTCTGTTCTGTACTCAGCAGTGTAACCTATTCCGTATTTCGATATTTTCGATACTATTTATGCATACTTTACTACTGATGTTATCATTGCGCAATATAGTATATCTTGTTGAATAAATTTGTTCTTATCTTATAAATTTATTAATTATCTGTTGCCATGAGCTATGATTTTATAGTAAATTTATTTATTTATTTAAATCAGACATACCATATAATATAACATAGCAGTCTATAGTTAACTAGGAAAAAACAGTAGAACAATCACAACAAACAAAAAACAGTGATTTAACTTATACAGCAATTTTATGGTAATAGGTACAAGAGACTTTCCCATCGTGACATTATCAAGGGACAGTACACTCGGTCATTTTGCATTATGTTTCGCACAAGACTATTTGTCGAATTATAAAATCACCGTTGAGTTATAAAACATAATTTCTGCGTTAACACATCAAACGCTGGTACACCAATTTCAATGCATTTTTCACTTATGCTACAGAGTAAGCAACTTAAAAAGATACATAAATGCCTCATTATAAGCCACTGGCATTTTACTATACATATAGTTACGACACAATCTCCATAATTGGTAACCATAAAAACTTGTGCAGTATGACATGAACAGTCTTCGTTTCATATCAATTGAGCAATGGGTGAATTGCCTAGCAATAATATTAGCACCAGAATGTTATAATTCTAACAATATACACGGCTATATGCACTGCTAACAATGTATTAAATAACTTCCAATGATTGACTCTATCAAACGCTTTTGAACATTTTCCTAAAATTTCATAGTAAATAACTAAATTTGTTGATTATCTGTTGTCATGAGCTAAAATTTCATAATTTAGTAAATAACTAAATTTATTATTAATGTGTTGCAATGAGCTAATATTTCATAGTAAATAACTAAATTTATTATTAATCTGTTGCAATGATCTAACATTTCATAGTAAATAACTAAATTTATTATTAATATGTTGCCATGAGCTAACATTTCTTTGTAAATAACTAAATTTATTATTTATGTTACAATAAGTTAAAATTTCATAATGAATAACTAAATTTATTATGATCACAAATTGTGTTAGCCAATGTGGTTTTATAAATAGATGGAAAGAAATGCACAGAAAAAACCTAAAACTCTGGCGGGACTCGAACCCGTGACCTCCATATAACTGGTCTGGTGCTCTTTCCATATATTTATTATTTATCTGTTGCCATGAGCTCAAATTTCATAACAAATTACTACATTCACTATAACACGGAAAATTTTTGTGTGTTTTTAGTGGAAACTGCTACGATATAGGAAATTTTGCGAGCAAAAATCTCGAATAAAACATGAGAAGGAAAATAGGGGGGGGGGGTGTCAAAAGTTAACATTTAAAAAATACACATGTCATAGCTGGGATCAATTCATTTATATCACAGTAAATAGTACATTGAAAAGCCTAAAAATATATTTATGTTACATTTAGTATTTAATTAAGAATCCTACCCTAATGTACACGGATGTCGAAGCATTGAGCAGCATTTTGCAATTCTTTTATAATTAGGGGAGTACTTCAGAAAAAAAGGGTGACATCTCTTACTTGTACACCTTGCATAGTGGTGAATACAGCTTGCGAAAATTTAAAAGCACTTGCATATCAGACATATCACCTGAATATACATCAGCTTGTTGAGTTATTTGGCAATTTTTAATATATAAAACAATAAAAGAAAATTATCAAAGAAACATTCACAATGGTATATGGACATCAACTATATAACAAGCTGTTCATAATTGCCTAAAAAGATTTAGTACATGATGAGATATCAATACGCAGCCTTTTTAGTTCTTAGTTTAGGGTGCTCATTAGTGTTTTAGTCTGAATTAATATGTGTCTTATTTTCTGACCATATCAATGTTTTCAAATACTGTATTTATTGATGTAAAGTGTGTTAGACAGCAATGCTATTTGTGCCCTTGAAGTCAAATATGTTTCATTTCATTTTAATATGCAGACAACTGACGCAGCCCGGTCTTGGCAATTTTAATTAAACTTATCACAATAACTCCAGTTGCTCTCCCTTCATTGGCTAACACACTTGGCTAATCATTTTATTTCATCACAGAGGATTGAATTTACAAAATCAATAGATATAAATATAATTAATAAATATAAAAATATAAGACATGTACAGAAAGTCAGATACAATTTATCTCATATAACCCTATTCACTAAAAGGTCAATACTTGTGGTAACACACCCATGAGACTATCTAATATTATTTATCTGTCATTTTGACCCTTCATATAACAATTTCTAGGTGATCTCTAAGCTAGTGTTTACTTTATGCAAAAGCTAATGATGAATAAAATTGGTTAGTCTATAAAAACTGTTATCTTCAATCTCTTATCCATTTCTCATTAGACTAACACGGTCACCCAACTGTATAGGTCAGACCTGGACGTGTGACATCACGTGCGCGACCTGTCGGGGTAAATGTGTAGCAGACCCCTCGGTCTGTGATGATTCGGGTAAAATTGGCCGCTCCGCAGACATGCTTCTGCCATCGACACCTTCGTCACAAAAATAAACAGCCATGAATTTGTGTGAATAAATAGTATGGGAATAACATGTTGTCTGGACCGTCACTGGACCTTTATAAAGTTATCCTAGATAGTGGGTCGGGAGATGTCTCTTAATACAACGAGTCTTATTGATTATAGAGGCAAATCTCTATAGTGAAAACCACAGATTCAGCGCAAATTGCTTTTCATCATTTATTTTTAGCCATACGCAGGATAACATCTAATCTTGGTATGGGAAAGTGGGTAGTTCTTGTAATTTCCGTTG
>WURV02203615.1:0-11491 GCA_011762755.2 Epimenia babai
CACAGGTGATGGGTAATGCAAGATGTGTCATCACAGGTGATGGGTAATGCAAGATGTGTCATCACAGGTGATGGGTAATGCAAGTTGTGTCATCACAGGTGATGGTTAATGCAGGATGTGTCATCACAGGTGATGGTTAATGCAGGATGTGTCATCACAGGTAATGGGTAATGCAAGATGTGTCATCACAGGTGATGGGTAATGCAAGATGTGTCATCACAGGTGATGGGTAATGCAAGATGTGTCATCACAGGTGATGGGTATGCAAGATGTGTCATCACAGGTGATGGGTAATGCAAGATGTGTCATCACAGGTGATGGGTAATGCAAGTTGTGTCTTCACAGGTGATGGGTAATGCAAGATGTGTCATCACAGGTGATGGGTAATGCAAGATGTGTCATCACAGCTGATGGGTAATGCAAGTTGTGTCTTCACAGGTGATGGTTAATGCAGGATGTGTCATCACAGGTAATGGGTAATGCAAGATGTCAACTCGAGGTGACGGGGACTAAAACCAGTAATTCGACTAAATAAAACAACCATTGAGTAATGGTCATTTATATCTAAAGTAGCAGTGGATGAGTAACAAAATTTACATTTTACTGCACGTATATAAGAATATGAGGCCAAGACACAAGTGAAGTCAGGACAGGGATGAGACAAACAGAAATATCCAAGATAAATATGAAAATTACTAAGACTGTCAGTCCACCATAAGCATGAGACCAACAAGATGATGATACCAACCTATACAAGACACCAATATGGAGATGAGACAAACATAAAGGTGAGACCAAAGGAAATGAGACCATTATGAAGATAAGGTTAAGACCAAATGAACAAAAAATGTACGACACAATAACCGTGAGACCGTGTATGTAATAATAACACCATTTTACCGTGAATGTAGTAATAACACCATTTGACCGTGAATGTAGTAATAACACAATTTGACCGTGAATGTAGTACTAACACAATTTGACCGTGAATGTAGTAATAACACCATTTGACCGTGAATGTAGTAATAACACCATTTGACCGTGAATGTAGTAATAACACCATTTGACCGTGAATGCGGTACTAACCCAGGACAGTAATGGAGCAGGTTTTTTGGTACACAAGCTTCTCAGACACTAGCGTTATTGCCTACAACATTTGTGTTATTTATCTCGAGACAAACTATAATTAGAATCATTCACACAGTCGTAACGTTAATACTCAAAAAAATTACATTATAAACAATATGATCAAATTATATTTATATTTAATTATATTACAATATAATTAAATAGTTAAACAATACAAAGAGAGAGAAAAGTAACTTGACTTTGAAATGTATTTGCACAGCGAAAGGTGCAAATGGCCTAGTTAGCAGGTAGATCGTTGATTGAATTATGAAAGACCTCATTAAGCCTGCTAGTAGTAATAACTTGTTGATTTTTCTCGATAAAACCAGCTTTGATGGTTGACAGTAATGATAAAAAAGTACGATAAAAGCTGCGGCGAAAATGCATAATATTTAAGAAAAAAAAATTGGCCAAGATTTCATTCCCTTTTCTCCGATGCCAATAAATTCAAAACTTTTCTTATAATCAAACAGAACCAGGAAGGATTTGTCTACATGGCTATATATAAAACATCGGCTTATAATCATCTTCCTTCACTATGGCAAATCCTTTAACAAAACTGAATAAAATAAACCAACGGACGACTTCCACAAAGTAATCAACCTCTTTAATGAAAAATTTGAGAAAAAGATATTCATGTTATAGTAAAAACAAAGGTGTATGTTACCTTCCTTTGCTCATATATAATCCGTAACAAAATCCATCCGTAACAAATCTATAAAAGACCACTGCAAGGAGAACATGTGCTATATAGAAAACCTCTACGATAGAGATCTTAGGACAAAAAATTTAAATAGTACTAACTTCAGCAAAAGTTACCTTCTGATAAGTTGAAATTGCGAAGCTGTGCAAACAACGGTTTCTTTAGAAAAAAGGATATATTATATAAAATCCGAACAAGTTATATGCCTTTGCTCTGATTGCAATGGATAGAAAGAAAAAATCTGCATAAAACTATCCTGGAGACAATGTTTCCCAAATTTCATAGTTCAAAGTTTTTTTAAAAGATTTTTTAAGAAATATGAACATCGAACGGCCAGATGGACAGACCATGGACAAAATCAAATAATAGCCGACTGAGGCTCAGGTAAGTTCAGAAGACAAAAGGTGAAAAGTATAATGTCGATTAAGCCAGTGACCTACCTCGCTACTCCAGCTACTGTTATCGAATGGTGCCACATGCGCGAGGCTACAGCGAATTGCCTGGAGGAAAAAGAAACAACGACCATAATTGCACAATTATTACAATCAGCAGGTCGCGTATGGGCAGAAATCATTAACATGGTATCACAATGATTCAGTAAGCTCATCTTGTCACATTTCATTTACACAATACAACAATGATTCAGTGAGCTCATCTTATCACATTTCATTTACTCAATACAACAATGATTCAGTGAGCTCATCTTATCACATTTCATTTACACAATGATTCAGTAAGCTCATCTTGTCACATTTCATTTACTCAATACGTCAATGATTTAGAAAGCTCATCTTATCACATTTCATTTACTCAATACAACAATGATTCCGTGAGCTCATCTTTTCACATTTTATTTACACAATGATTCAGTAAGCTCATCTTGTCACATTTCATTTACTCAATACCACAATGATTCAGTGAGCTCATCTTGTCACATTTCATTTACACAATGATTCAGTAAGCTCATCTTGTCACATTTCATTTACTCAATACCTCAATGATTCAGTGAACTCACCTCGTCACATTTCATTAATTCGTACCACAATGATACATTAACGTTGAAACTGGAAGAACCTCAACTTGTACTATAAATCCTCGCTACAATTCACAACAAACGAAAGCAGTGAATGACCTGCGAAGGAAGAACAACGAAGCGCTTGTCCAACTTTCTGAGATGAGCCACCGGAACGACCTCCGTGTTCCCAAAGTCTACGTAGTTGACTTGCACCTGTTTGTTACCTGGGAGCCCAATCACTTCCGCGCGGTACCACAAACGGTCGCTATAGCGACACACGCATGGCATACCTGCCCAACACACGATACACATAAAGTACATAGCGCGTCTCTACAGCAACTCACGCATGTTGCAAGTATAGCACCTCAGGCCCTAGGCTATCGCGATAGCAGTGTGTTCATTTTTTTTAGATACTGCATGTAGCGCCGTTTTTTATGCAAATGGTTGCAAGTTCAAATCCGCGCAATTGAGGGGTATTTTCTTCTGTTTTTCATGACAGAAAATGAAGATTTTCGTGCTTGAATATCGCAAAGGATATTTTCTAGTCAAAAGTTTAAGGATGTGACTTGTTAAAACATTTATAACAAGTTTAGTGATGTGACTTGTAAAAAACATTTATAACAAGTTTAAGGATGTGACTTGTTAAAGCATTTATAACAAATTTAGGGATGTGACTTGTAAAAAACATTTATAACAAGTTTAAGGATGTGACTTGTTAAAACATTTATAACAAGTTTAGTGATGTGACTTGTTAAAACATTTATAACAAGTTTAAGGATGTGACTTGTTAAAGCATTTATAACAAGTTTAGTGATGTGACTTGTTAAAGCATTTAAAACAAGTTTAGTGATGTGACTTGTTAAAGTATTTATAACATCAGACTAATCGTGGTCGTGGAAAAAAAACGCACCAATCTGTGGGCAGAGCACTTCAGCGGATTTAGCTTTGTAGAAGTCTTGTAATTGAAACATCAGCTGAGACAGATAGTTCATCTCGATGCCGGTCTGTGAATATAACATAAATTACTAACACTAAACAAAGGCCTGATCTGATTGGCTGCATATAAATCTCTTGATAATCAATAATTAAATGTTTGGTGATAAACTGTATGAGATATGTGAAGATAATGGGCATAGCCAGTGTGGATCTTTGAATAGCTGGAGAGAAATGCACAGAAAAACCTATACCTCTGATGGGACCTGAACCCACGACGTCCAGATAACCGGTGTAGTGCTCTACCAACTGACCTACAGGGGCAAGCGTTCTCCTGTGAATTTAGGCATTTAAAATCATTCTGTTTTGATAACCACTGATATTTAAAGTCTGTATATCATGCCAGCGATATACACAGATATCTGTAACAGGCAGGATGGACAATAAATTGTTTGACTGATTTTCGCGGTGTTTTCTAGGTTAAAGTGATGTTAATTGGGGTAGCCATTCTTCTGGAAAACTAGAGAGAAATGCAGTCTTAGTGTTGTCTACATTTAATGTTTTGCAGTACCATTACGACCATCATTGAACAGCTTTATTATTTGATGGCTTGTGCCAGATTATATAATAATCAACGATACAGTGTATTCTGCTTAGGAGCCTATAACAGGTTTGTAACTTCCTGAAAAATAAATTAATTTTGATATTTGCAATTATATCCTCAACAATCTTATCTTAATCGCTTGACTGTTCTCATTAATTCTATCAAAAAGGTGTTGACTTGTTTCTAGGGGAAGTCTGTGGATGGTGTGCTACCGATTGATCTGAATCTGAAACGGGACGTTCCAGAACTTGGTCCCCCATAACAGAGTCAGCCTAAGCTGTGATTATTCCATGGCTGATGGAGTAGTTACTTTCAATTATTAGGGTAGAGTCGTTTGGACAGACAATTGACTCTCATTCACCCATGCCACCGGTTCAGAATGCCAACAAACAGCCACTCATGTTGCACACTTTGATAAGTCTCTGATAGGTAACTTTGTACAGCGAGATGATGAAATAATGGAAAATTAATTCGCTAGAATTAGGCTGATTACCGAGGTAATCATTTTGTAGGACATTCTTTGCCCTTTACAAAGCTTGCCTATGTGGTTAACGCGATAAAAGAATTAGTGTCGGTTATAACGGGTTGGGAAAAAACACCGGTTGTCGCACACTCCGCTAAGTCTGGAATAGTTTATCATCTACCATGTAATGACAAGACAGCAGAGAGTATAACGCCGTAGAAAAGAAGCCCTTACATACCCACTCTGCAATGGCTGCCTGGAACACCCAGAGTTAGTCATTATTTGCCATAAAAAGGCAACATGTCATGTAGTATACGTAATGACTAGACGGGGGATCTTCCGATATTCACAGGCAATGATCTAATTAAGTGATGCATTCACTTTGATAACAACCCACCTCTTGTACGACTATACAATTTGGCCCGTCGTAATGAGACATAATCGCGTTAAACTTGCATCCAATCCCCTTCGGCTCTTTCTTGATGTACTTACTCTCGAGGTGTATAGCAGGGCCCGATGCTAAAAACATGAAATAGATCCATGTGTTACTATGTAAAGCAATAAAATGCCAAGTTACTGCGTCGTGTATTAAATCAATACCTCACTGGGCACGAATACCGAGAGGCGCTACCAGCCACCAGAAACGATATATTTAAGACCAAGTTACTATTCCCGCCATTATCAGATATAAAACTGTCAGGCATTCCAGACACTAAAGAGTAAAAAGTAAAAATTGGCAACTGACAAAGATACTAAACAAAAACATTAGTTTACAATGTAACCCTTTTGCGAATACATCCCACAAAACCGGGATGACGCCATTTTGTTTTACACACTTCCCAAAAACTGGAAATTCGAAAGCCCAAGACTTTAGTGGATGAACAGTTTTTAATAATGTGATCGAATTGTCATTGAATTGACCTCCACAGCTATGTGTATGTATGTATGTATTTATAGGCTGATTACCGAAGAAATCGTTGTGATAGGCCATCCTGAGCCCTTATAGAATGCGAGCCTATTAATGTGGTTAACACGACAATCTGATTAGCCTCACTTATAAGGGTGGGGGAGAACATCTAGTGTGAAAAACTCACCGAGTCTGGGCAGACAATAATTGACCTTTTTGCACTGGTTTTAAATGTCTACATATGAACTACATATGTTGCACACTCCGCTAAGTCTATGATGGCTTCATGTTTGTTCACAACGAGATGACAACATAGCGGGGAGGTAAGCGACATAGAGAGCACATATAGAGCATCTGAAGGACAGCAAATGTCAGAGGGACAAAGCCCCAACAGAATCACACTGCAAGGGCTACCCAGACCCACATGGGCTATGGGGTTTAAGGCGTTTTCAGCCCGAAAAACGCCACAGTCAGTATACTGGTTAGAACGGGATTTGAACCAGGGACCAAGTCAAACGCTCTAACCACTACGCCACCTGCCCCCTCGTCCACAGCTAGATGGAATACCCAATATGGCCTCCGTAGGTCAGTAATGATTGTTTTCTTGATAATTTCGTTAATGTTGATTTTTAAAGTTGAGAGAACATTTTTTCACCACAATGATCGCAAACCTAACTATTGGATGATAATATTGACGAAGGAACTAAAAAATAATGGTTAGTTCTCAGTATAATTTATAATAGTGACAATGACGTGAATTTATGTATCGTCAGAGATACGAGATTATGTTGAAATTTACTAACAGCAATGGTTGATGCAGAGTGTTGGTATAATTCATAGAAATTTTTACTGTCTCTACTAAAATTAGACCCTCAAATCTAGATGTAGGGCCTTATAGTCGCCATAATATTCAAATCAAATATTTAATATACATTTTATTAATTAACAGCGATATTGGTTCAGGAATCGGACGAGACCTAGATAGACAACTCGGGTAGTTATGGTTGAAAGGGTTAAACAGTGAAGCGAGTGAAGATTCATGCAGATGGGATTTATATCTGAAGCCTTAATAATAATAATAATAATAATAGGGGTTATTAGAGTGCTTCTTAAATATAGTGGTAGTATGTTAACAGACGCACTTGACATGTATTGATACGTAATATGTGCTATTAAAATATTATAAAAATATATATTTATAATAAAAAAGGTCTGAGGCGTAAAAATTCATTGGATAAAATTATCAATAAATAAAACTAAAAATGTTGACAGACTATTCAATAACTGACTAACGTATGTGTGGGTGGGATTATAACTATGAGTTGTTATAGCATTTTGAGTACAAATATGTCTTAAGGTTTCTCTTGAATGAATTGAAATTTTCAATTGTTCTGATCGTTTGTTCTGATCGTTTGGATTTGTTTCTGTGATGAGCTTAAAAAAGTCCTTTATCTCCTATTACTGGAGTACACAAATCTCTTTAACTGATGGATGTCGGATATAATTTTTCTAGATATGATGCTGTAGATATAGCAACGACGCTGAATAGCTGGTATAAACGTAAATCGACATCTGAGAGCCTTTATTGGCTGATACTTGATTAATAAGGGTGTTCTGCTCTACGTGTTTACATAACTTCCTGTGGGAAGCAGTTAGTCTAGCGGTAGGAGTATTGGGCTCGTGACGCAAAGGTCGCGGTTTCGAAACCGCCCACGGGTCGACTTTTCTGCAAAGATCCTCAGTAACTAATTTTTACCTGATTACCGGAGTAAACCCAAGATGGGTAGACGCTTGATATGATCTTAGATGAGTGGTATGCAAGTTTCGAAGGTATTGTATCTGCGCTGAATATAGCTGTCATAAACACTCACTGTAAACCGTTTCTGAGAGCCTTACCTAGCATTAGAGGTCTACAAATGTTGTACTTTACCTTAACCTTAAAACAGACGTAACAACGTCTGTATGATAATGAAGACATACCAACAGCATTAAGAAGTAATCCAAACCATATACAATTTACTAAGTCTTATTTCGATTGGATAATTTCTAATACGGTAGTTGCCGGGATTTTCCTAACACCCCCTCCTCTCTATCTCAAGGCGTAACCGTCGTGATATTTACGTTGGAATGATAGCAATGTAGAGTGGAAACCGTTTCACGCACATCGTCATCGATTCTCTCAAACAATGTCTGCTATGTACTGTGGGGGAGGTTGGGGCAGGAGGAAACACAAAATGTCACGAACGTTATAATATGTCATATGTCATATGGATGAAACAAATAGGCTAAGATTAACCCGTTGGGCCAATCAATGACCCTTCACTAGGCTAACGCTGTCGACTGTCATTAATAATGCATAGGTGTATAACGTAATAAAATCGGTAATTATTTATAGGTGATAAAGATGTTTGGGAAGATGACGAAGTACCGAAGATATAGCGCGAGATGTTAATGGGGGTAGCCAATGTGGTTGTTTGAAAAGCTGAGAGAAATGCACAGAAAAAAATATACCCCTGATTGGACTCGAACCTACGACCTCCAGATAACCGGTCTGGTGCTCTACCAACTGAGCTACAGGAGCGATATAGCGTCAGGTTACCTTCCGTCATCGATATCTAAAGTATACTAGAGTACGGCTACTTCGGGGGGAAGGGGCAAAAAACGCCTTACAAGACAATAATTGAGCAAAGGTAATATACTTATTAATAGTAATTATTAAACTTATTAATTTAATATTTACCCGTACCCGTGCCCGTACCCGTACCCGTACCCGTACCCATACCCATACTTATACCAATACGAATACCAATACTAATACCAATACTAATACCAATACTAATACCAATACTAATACCAATACGAATACCAGTACTAATACCAATACTAATACTAATAATACACTAATACTAATAATACTACTAATGATGCCAATATGATATATATAATTCTTCCTGGGCCATGACTGTCACATCGGGGAGCTCACCGTTTCTATAACCCTCGGAGAGACAGGACTAGTGATCTATGACATGTCTCTCTCTGTTTACACTGCCAATTATTGTCAGTATTCATTTTGCCAATCCCCGGACGGATGACTGAGCTGTCAAGTGTGCAGTTAAACTACCTAACAATATCAAAATGGTAACAATTTCACCAAACCACAGCAACGATGACATAATTTCACGTGGTTCATCAGAAAATGACTACACTTCGCAATCATGTGGTACATGTAGCCCAGCCCTCCCCTACGACATTCCTTGGTACACAAAAGCCTCGAAAGCAGCCACCTGTTCTCTTATTCCATGTCTGATTGGTGTTCGTCTGTGATATAGTCGGAACAGAACTTCAACTGAACGGAAGAAGTTTCAGTAGTGTCGTCATGTCTTCAAAGGGAAATAATCACGGTTGTTCGTGAAAAAATTGAAATTTGCTAGTATACAGACTTAGAATAAATAACATGCATCATTGAATCAGCTGTGATTTTATTAAATATACATGTACACGAAAATATTTGCCGTGACAAACTTTTCTGCGGTAAAATTGCATCGATCAATCAAATGACAGGTTATATACATGTGGATCAAATTTGATACACCAGTGCGTACGCTGGCTATAGTTACGATACGTAATTATTGCATACATCCTGGTTGATTTGTTACAGCGTTGTGTTTATTGCTCCGGGGCTGTCTGGGATTATTCCCTGTCAGTTCTGCCCAACATTATTACGTACGGTTCGATAACATCGCCTGTCGGTGGCTTTTAAATTTATCACATAAGTGATAGTTATCGGTCCAAACTCCCGAGAGGAAACACGCAACCACTTTAGCACTCACAGAACCGACACCGTTGAGGCAATCCGATTTAGAAATGTGATTACATTTGGACAACGATCACATTCAAATTATAACACTAGTATTCCATTAAAAGTATCGATGGGGTATTCTTTTTTTTCTTCCTTTCATTCATTGATTCATTCCTTTACTCGTTCATTCATTCATTCATTCACTCATTCCTTTACTCGTTCATTCATTCATTCACTCACTCATTCATTAACTCATTCCTTTACTCGTTCATTCATTCATTCATTCACTCATTCATTCATTAACTCATTCATTAGCTCATTCATTCACTCATTCATTCACCCATTCATTAACTCATTCATTCACTTATTCATTCACTCATTCATTCACTCATTCATTCACTCATCCATTCACTCATTCACTCACTCATTCACTCACTCATTCACTCATTCATTCATTCATTAACTCATTCATTCACTCATTCATTCACTCATTAATTCATTCATTCACTCATCCACTCATTTATTCATTAACTCATTCATTCATTCATTCATTCACTCATTCAGTCATGCATTCACTTCATTCGTTTTATCGTTCGTTCGTTTATTTATGCTAATAAATATGCCATGTGTAGGAAGGGCTCTATAAATCAATAGAATTTCACTTCATTTCATTTCATTTAACGGTTGTGTTAGGCTATAAAGACATAAATAACACGATAAAAAGGCACCAAACTGTGGAGGCAGAACAGTCGTAAACACGATTCTCAGATGCTTCCTCGTCTTAAGGTCTTAACATTACGTTAGCGAATCCATATTCGTATCTTTGAACGTATTATTATTCTCATCTGTTCGGTATTCCATATCATGAGTTAATAAAAAACTCTAATATTGATAAAACCTCTGTATTGCGGTCGACCGCATACGATCATAAGTTCCCGTACAAGATGTAAATCAAATAAAATACAACAGACAACAGTGACTCACCGAAAATTCGCCAATTCAAGCAATATTGACAATGTCCGTGTCTCAGGGACAAATATATGTACATAACGACGTGACAAGATGGTTCATCAACGAATATACTTGCTGTTATATCCGTATATAGAAGCCCTGATCTACTGCGTGCATATTTTCTTTGTTCGAGTCATTTTTAAGGAATTCAGACTATTTTAGTACATTATAGCGAACGATAAGCATTTAAGAATGGATTTATGGTGACTGGACGCCTGTGAAATGACCTGACATTACTAAGACTTAAAAGTTATGAATCAGGGATGAGTAAATTAAGATGCCTTTTCCTATTTAGGTCACTATCGAGCGTAGAGTGACCGCCCTTGGCATGACGAATTGGCACTCCTATGGCGATCTATTTATAGTTTGTTGGGGATTTTCCGTAACCTTTTATTGATTTAAGTGCCATAACTTCTACCCGCGTTTTGATGATGTCACTAAAATATGTCTTCAAATGGTGCATATTCATTTATACCGATGCATAAATTACACATAATACAATAATACAGTACTTACTATTCACAACAGTACGTGTTATACTGCGTGCAATTTGCTGTTGCGATATTCATATCGGGATAAAATAATATTTTTAGAGGATTGTATTCGTAGTCCGTGCCTTACTCAGCTATTGCTGGAGATGATGGCGAGATATGGGAATTCCATGCGTAATAATGAACAGACCGGGTAGACACATAGACAATGAGGGGCAGACATGTCGACAGACACATTAAAGGATGAAGGGCAGACACGTCGACGGATGAAGGGCAGACACGTCGACGGATGAAGGGCAGACACGTCGACGGATGAAGGGTAGATGCATAGACGGATGAGGGTAGACACAGACAGTTGAGGGGTAGACACAGACAGTTGAGGGGTAGACACAGACAGTTGAGGGGTAGACACAGACAGTTGAGGGGTAGACACAGAC
>WURV02203626.1:0-11490 GCA_011762755.2 Epimenia babai
GACTAAACAATAGCTTTATAGATTGTATTCAATGTAAGTAAATGCATTAAAAAATAACACACTAGATAGTTAGCACCTTAAGCTGATCACGAAGGTATGACTTGATATCGATACACAAAATGTAATTATCACCTTGAGCAGGTTACGAAGGTATGACTTGACATTGATACACCAAAGACATAAAGTAATTATCACCTTGAGCTGGTCACCAAGGTATGACTTAACATCGATACACCAAAGACATAAAGTAATTAGCACCTTGAGCAGATCAACAAGGTAAGACTTGACATCGATACACTAAAGACATAAGGTAATTACCACCTTGAACAGGTCAGCAAGTTATGACTTGATATCGATACATAAAAGGTAATTATCACCTTGAGCAGGTTACCAATGTATGACGTGATATCGATACACCAAAGACATTAAGTAATTATCACCAATGAATGACTTAACATCGACACACAAAAGAAATTAAGTATTTAGCACCTTGAGTAGATACCAAGGTATGACTTGACATCGATACACCAAAGGCATTAAGTAATTAGCACCTTGAGCAGGTCACCAAGGTATGACTTAACATCGATACACAAAAGACATTAAGTAATTAGCACCTTGAGCAGGTCACCAAGGTACGACTTAACATCAATACACCAAACACATTAAGTAATTATCACCTTGAGCAGGTTACCAAGGTATGACTTGACATCGATACACCAAAGACATTAAGTAATTATCACCTTGAGCAGGTTACCAAGGTATGACTTGACATCGATACGCCAAAGACATTAAGCAATTAGCACCTTGACCAGGTTACCAAGGTATGACTTAACATCAATACACCAAAGACATTAAGTAATTAGCACCTTGAGCAAATCACCAAGGTATGACTTAATATCGATACACCAAAGACATTAATTATCACCTTGAGCAGATCAACAAGGTATGACTCGACATCGATACAGTAAAAACATAAGGTAATTAGCACCATTAACAGGTCACCAAGTTATGACGTGACGTGATATCGATACACCAAAGATATTAAGTAATTATCACCAATGAATGACTTAACATTGACACACCAAAGACATTAAATATTTACCACCTTGAGTAAATACCAAGGTATGACTTGAGATCGATACACCAAAGACATTAAGTAATCATCACCTTGAGCAGGTCACCAAGGTATGACTTAACATCGAGGCGTATGCGCTTCCACCCATGACTCTGAGTGATGACAGAAGGCCGATCGATCTTCACGAACTTCCTTAGCTGCAGCAATTCCAAAATGGCTGGCAGCATGTGCTTTAGACACAGACGTATTATAGCATTCAGAACTGAAACAAAACCAGTCAATATTAATAGCCTGAGTGAGATTTGCTGATGGATATAAAATAATATGGTTAATACCAAGCAAAGATCGTACACATACGATCTATCTGTTGATGACATGACAAAACATATTGTAAAATCTACTTTATAGTACCTTCACACTGCATATTTTAAATGCAACAGTTTGATCAGGTATCTTCAACATTTTATAGCAACATCACCCCATTGTTGTGAACTCCCAACTATTGGTGAAGGTTATTGGGAACTTTAGCCAATAACGAAGTGAGGACCATCTCTCTAACCTGTAATTGTTATTGTCTGATCTTCACACATCAAACATGGTGAAAGGCTCACGATTTTCTGGGTGAGCACCGTGCGCTAGTTGTGGACCGTTCGTCACGTGCTATGTTATTGTGTAATTTTTTACAAATTGCATATAAGTCAACAAGATGGAAATATGTTGCATACAACAAACCACATAGTGTGAAGGCTTGTAGTGAAGTCAATGCATACAAGTTAATGATATAGTAGATAAACAATTAATAATTATGATAGACTGACGAGTGATTCAATGTGCCACGGGGATTACGAAGAGGAACAAGATGAAGAAGACGAAGATGAAGAAGACGAAGATGAAGAAGACGAAGATGAAGAAGACGAAGATGAAGAAGACGAAGATAAAGACGAATAATAAGACAAAAAAGACGAAGAAGAAAATCAAGAAGAAAAGACGAATACGAAAAAGACGAATAAGACAAAGACAAAGGAGAAGACAAAGAACAAAAAGACGAAGAAGATAAAGGAGGTGAAGAAGGTGAAGATGGTGAAGATGAAGAAAGAGAAGACAAAGAAGACAAGGGAGAAGAAAAAAGAGATGAAGATGAAGAAGAAGATGAAGAAGAAGATGAAGAAGAGGAAGGAGAAGATGAAGAAGATGAAAGACAAAGAAGGAGACGACAACGAGGATGACCAAGAAGATGAAAAAGACGAAGAATAAGATAAGGACAAAGAATGAGATGAAGAAGAGGAAGCATAAAATTAAGAAGATGAAAATAAAGAAGACAATGAAGATGAAGACGAAGAAAATAAAAAAGAGAGTGAAAATGAAGAAGAATAAGAAGACGATGACAAAGACGAAGAAGACGAAGACAATGAAGAAGACGAACAAGAAAAAACGAATACGAAGAAGACGAAGACGATGAAGAAGACGAACAAGAAAAAACGAATAAGAAGAAGACAAAGAAGACAAAGGGAAAGAAAAGGACAGAGAAGAAAAAGATGAAGAAAATGAAAAAAGGCAAAAAAGGACATGAAGAAGAAGATGAAGACAAAGAAGACAAGGAGGAATAAATATAAGACAAAGAAAATGACAAAGAAGGAGAAGAAGACAAAAAAGAAGATGAAGAAGACGAAAAAGAAGATGAAGACGAAAAAGAAGATGAAGACGAAAAAGAAGATGAAGACGAAAAAGAAGATGAAAAAGAAGATGAAAAAGAAGATGAAGAGATGAAAAAGAAGATGAAGAAGATGAAAAAGAAGATGAAGAAGATGAAAAAGAAGATGAAGAAGATGAAAAAGAAGATGAAGATGAAGAAGATGAAAAAGGAGATGAAGATGAAAAAGGAGATGAAGACAAAAAAGAAGATAAAGACGACGAAGAAGATCAAGGAGGAGAGGAAGATGAAGACGAAAAAGACCAAAAAGAAAACCAAGAAGACCAAGAAGGCTAAAAAGATGAAGAAAAAGATGAAGACCAAGAAGAATAAAATGAAGAAGATGACGAAGATGAAGATGACGATGATGAAGACGACAATAACGAAGAAGATGAAGAGATGACAAAGACGAAGAAGATGAAGAGATGACAAAGATGAAGAAGATGAGGAGATGACAAAGATGAAGATGAAAAAGATGACGAAGACAAAGAAGAATGAAAAGACGAAGAAGAAGAAAAGGAAGAAGGCAAAGAAGAAAACAAAGAAGAAAGAGAAAAAAGACAAATAGGAAGAAGATGAAAAAGGCAAAGGAAAGGAAAGGACTAAGAAGAAAAATATAAAGAAGATGAAGAGGGCGAAGAAGGAGATGATAAAGAAAAAGAAGATGAAGAAGACGAAGAAGATGAAGATAAAGGCCAAGAGGACGAAAAATACGAAGAAAAAGATGAAGAAGATGAAGAAGAATAAAACAAAAAAGATGATTAGGATGGAAAAGATAAAGAAGATAAAGACAAAGAAGACAAAGAAGACAATAAAGATGAAGAAAAATAAGAAGACGGTTACGAAGACGAAAACAACGAAGAAGGAAAAGACAAAGAATACGAAGAAGATTAAGATGATGAAGAGGAAGCTGAAAAAACGACAAAAATGAAGTAAAATGAGAAGATGATGACAACGAAGAAGAAAAAGACAAAGAACGCGAAGAAGATGAAGAAGAAGATAAAGAAAAAGATAAAGATGATTAAGAAGATGAAGAAGATGAAGAAGGAAAAGAAGAAAAGACAAATACGAGGAAGACAATGAGAAAGGAAAAGACGACGAATCAAAAGATGAAGAAGGCGAACAGGATGATGAAGAATATAAGGACAAAGAAGACAAGGAGGAAGAAAAATTAGACGAAGAAGATGATGAAAAAGATGAAGAAAAAGAAGACGAGGAAGAAGATGACGAACAAGATGAAGATGATGAAGATGAAGAGATGAAGACGAAGAAGAATACCAAGAATATTATAAAGACGAAGAATAAGATGAAGAAGATGAAGTAGAATAAAATGAAGAAGATGACGAAGACGAGGAAGATGAAGACAAAGAAGACAACAAAGACAAAGAAGAATAAGAAGATAATGATGAAGAAGAATAAAACGACAAAGAAGAAGACGAACAAGATGAAGACAAACAAGAAGAAAGAGATGAAGAAGACGACGATGAAGAAGATGACAAAGAAGATGAAGATGACGATGAAGATAAAGATGACAACGAAGAAGACGACGACGATGAAGACGAGGATGATGAAGAAGACGATGACGACTAAGATGAAAAGGATTAAGACCACTAAGAAGACGAAGATGAAGATGACAAAGAAGACGAAGATGAAGAAGATGAAGATGAAGACAAAGATAAAGAAGACAAAAACGAATAAGATTATGAAGATGAAGATGAAATTGAAAATGAGGATGAAGATGAAGAAAATTAAGACGATAATAAAGAAGACAAAGATGAAGAAGATGACAAAGATGAAGATGATGATGAAGATGAAAATGAAGATGATGATGAAGATGAAAATGAAGATGATGATGAAGATGAAGAAGAAAATGAAGACGATGAAGACGAAGAAAAAGATGAAGAAAAAGACGACGAAGAAGACAATGGAGAAGACCAAGAAGACGAAGATGACAAAGAAGAGGAATAAGACGACAAAGAATAAGACGACAAAGAAGATGAAAAAGAACGAGACGTCGACAAAGACGAAGCAGAAAACAAGACAATGATGAAAACAAAGATGGTGACAGAGAAGAAAAAGACGAGGAAGACAAAGACAAAGATGAAGAAGATAAAGAAGATGAAGAAAAAGACAAAGAAGATGATTAAGACAAAGAAGACGAGGTGGAAGAAGATGACACAGAAGATGAACACAAAGAAAATGAAGACAAAAAAAGATGAGGAAAAATAAGACAAAGAGAAGAAGTTGTAGAAGACAAAAAAGACGAAGAAGAAAATGGATAAGATGAAAAAGACGAAGAAGAAGATGAAGAAGAAGACAAGAAGACGAGAAGGCGAGGAAGACGAAGATGAAAGAAGACCATGAAGACGAAGAATAAGATGAAGATGATGAAGAAGACGAAAAAGAATAAGATGAAGAAGACGACGCAGACAAAGACGAAGAAGAATAAGAAGACGACGAAGAATAAGAAGATGACGAAGAAGAAGAAAAAGACAAAGAAGCCAAAGAAGACAAAAAAGAAGAAAAATGTTGAAGAATAAGATGAACAAGAAGTAAAAGAAGACGAAGATGACGAAGAAGAAAATGAAGATGACGACAATGAAGAAGATGAACATGATGACGAAGAAGACGAAGACGACTCTCAATTTTTCAGAACTGTACTCTGTATGCAGTCACCGACAATCCAATATTGAGGAAATAGCACCATTTTCAGATTATTGCAACAGTCACACCGATGAAGCAAGTGATTTAAATGAAAATGATATCAATGCTGACATAAATTTCTACAACAACCTGTGTATCAACTCACATTACTTTACACCTGAGCAATTTTATAGCACTTCAAAATTCCATGAAAATAACGAGAAATTTTCATTGATCAACCTAAATGCTAGAAGTCTTAATAAAAATTTAGATGAATTAAACATTTACTATAAAATTTAACGCACGAATTTAAAATTATAGCCATCTCACAGACATGGACAACGGAAGAATCGTGTTCAACATACCGAGATATAATAGTTATTTTGTTTGTAGAAAGGATAAAAAAGGAGGAGGCGTGGCTTTGTTTGTGGACAATAAACTGAAACATACAAGGATCGAGGATACTGATTCACCTGTATTTTATCACTGTACATTTTTACTATGTTACATTGTATATATTGGGCTTTGTTGTCTTTTTATTATCATTATTTTTTTCTCTCATAATAACTACCAAAATAATTAATTAGGTTTGCATCTTGTATCAATCATGCTTTGTAACACTTGATTCTATTGTATAGATTGTGTATTATATTGTATACTATTTTATGTCTAATTATTAAATCAGTATTTTTGTCTAGGACTCAATTTATCCAAAAGTCTAGATCTCCGTCATAGTAAGTTACTCAAACCCACAATAATGTAATAATGTAACACCTTATGTAACACGTGCTAAGAAATAATTATCACAACACTCCATGAAAACAACTATTTAACAGTAACTTATATCACCAGGAACCTGAAGGGGGGGGGGTCATCATCAATAAGACTTGCAGTCTTCCTGACACCTCCATTCATCATACTATTACAACCAGTTTATTTTTTCACTGTTCTCTTGTGTATAGATTGTCGTATATCATCTAGGCAATCCAAATGTGTTGTATCGTGTGCTGAATGAATAAAGATAATGATAATAAACCTAGTGACCTAGTTGTGGTGTTTGAAATATTAACATAACACTAATGGCATATTGACATCAGAGTAAGGGAAATATTAACATAACACTAATGGCATATTAACATTAGAGTAATGGACTACTTCTTGGTATTTGAAGTCATGTATGACATATATATCAATCACTTAGGACCTCTATTGCATCTTTTATATACCGTATATACTCGCCTATAAGACGGTTATTAAGGAGAAAATTTAAATCCTTAAAGTCGACACCCCCCCCCCCTGTCTTAGAGGCGGGTCAATAGAAATAAAAAATTCAAAATCGATAGGCCTCATATTACTACAATACGTAAAAAATATAATAAACACATTTTGCGTTCTGCGTTCGTCATATATATTAGGATACAACATAGGGTAAGTTTCCCATCCAAATTATAATGGCGGCCAATCACCGTGAATGACTGAAGAAAAGGTAGTACCCTCAAACTCCACCCCCGACTTGTAGGCGGGTCAAGAGCAAAACCACGATTTCGTCAACTTATAGGCGGATTGACTTACAAGTATATACGGTATATATATTTTCTTATATTACAATTTACAATATGGAATTAAATTTACTGAATCAAATGGCGAGTTTTAATATCAAAAAATGTTCACTTAACACAACAGAACACCATCTTGTTTTTGCACCTGATGGCGTAGACATGGATATGAAAGCTTCTACTAATTTTATGTCGTAGTTAGTCATTATTATTTTAAAATTAATCTTCATTGTTCAATAGTTTAATGTTATTAGTTATTGCGGTGGAAAAGTAGTGTAGTTAATGCAAGTTGATGCAGTAAAAATCAAATAGTTGGTGTACCTGTACCGTACTGTACTGTGGTGTACACAGTTGACTGTTAGTGGAGTCAGTAGCGGGTGCCAACTGCTGTCTGTATCTAATCTCTACCATCTACCATATACTGGGGCACAATACCTGAACTATCGTGCACACTATTCATTGAATCATCCGCTATATTCGTGACCTTGGCCAGTGACAGTTTGAAACATTGTGCCACGTCATGTAGCAACGTTGCAGTAGGTTTCTTCTGCAAAACATATCACTGTCAATGAACACATTAAATGAACAATAATATATGTATAATAAGTTTACTGACTAACATGGCTGTTCAAAACTTTATATCAATTGACACCAATGCCGTGATGTGAGCAATATATAAATTCGTAGAGTAGCCTATCTATCTATAGGCATCTTTCACAGAACTACTAATAATAATTATAATTACTAATATAATTATAATTACATTATAATTTTAATTACAATTATAATTACAATAATTATAATTACCATTGTAATTATAATTACGATTATAATTATGATAATGATTATAATTATAGTAACGACTGCAACAGTAACGACTGCAACAGTAAGGACTGCAACACTAATGACTGCAACAGTAACAATTGCAAGAGTAACGACTGCAACAATAACGACTGCAACAATAATGACTGCAACAAGTGTGACTGCAACAATAAAGACTGCAACAATAACGGCTGCAATAATAATAGCGATTGTTAGCGATTGGTAGCGGCGACAGCTAGTTTTTGAAGACACTTCAATTCATACTAGGGTGAATTAACAAGGAGTGCGTGGCATTGGTCAATCCTGGAGGTAAAAAATGAATGTATGAGAGTTTCAGTGAGAGATTGACTGAGATATTTTAGATATCGATCTTATGTTGCGCAATTGGAAGTGGCTTGACTTTAAAATATGGGAAATATGTTGATGAAAATTGATATGAGAGTCATATAATACCAAGATTGCGGGCTGTTGTACTGAGTGTAATGATAGTGTCACTCATAGTAAAAGATATATTGGGGAAACCATTGCAGAAAGATCGAGGACAAGAAGAACAGATTGACCACAATCGAGAAGCTTTAGTATGTCATTAGTGATAGCCAGTTTTGACGTTTCGACGCTATGGTTGGAGTGATATATAGATTGTTTAGGCAGAGCAGGTTGTGCTGTGAGAAATACAAGATTAACTGTTTGTTGGCAAGACATTCTAACCATTGTGATATTTGTTTCAAAACTGGTCGATAGTTTTTAAGCAAGTTGCTATCTAGATCTGCTTTCTTTAGTAACGGTTTTATCGATGCCCATTTTAATGATTCTGGAAAAATGCCTGAATTGAAGGAAAGATTGAATAAATGAGCCAGTGGATTTAACAAGACCGGAAGTGAGGGCGTAGGAGTTTTTAAGATGGGATCAACAGCAGGGGTTTTGATAAGGGCGTTCTTTAATGAGTTCAAGGAGTTTGTCAGCAGTTGTCGGTTCAAATGTATGTACATATATATATATATGTGTGTGTGTGTGCGCGTGTGTGCAAGCGTGCGTGTGTATTTTAGTCAAATTCTGTCATTAACTTAAATAGGGCAATAAGTACCACACATAGCGTATTTCCTTTCAACACTACCATTCATATTGACTGTCGCGATTTACAAAATGGACCCATGCATATTGTTACATTGTATGTGTAATGTAAGTATTGTGCATATATACAGTGTTTGAATAACCATTTTGAGTTTGAATTTGAGTTTGAATTGGTAAAATAATCTCTTTTCGCTTCTTTTAGGATTCAGACTGTGTCTGCTGATGACTTCTTGAATGCTTTAAAAGTTTAGTTTTCCTCCATTTTCTTTCATGCCTGCGACGCATGCAGCAAGATTCTTGAACCGTACTCATGTTCTATTGCCTTTTAGGTCTGTTTTTGAATGAGGTCAGTGGTGCGTGTTTTTCAACTGTGCTGCTGATAGCTTTATTAATGGAGAAAAGACAGGAGTTGGTTGAGCATTGTGCGGTGACATCACCAAGGTTGGCAGCAAGGTTAGAGACAAAGGTTGAAAGATGGACTTTGGATAAGCATCTGCCAGTTCTCGAAGAATTAGCATCATGATGATGTTGATGACTGCCAAAAGCAGTGGAATGCATCAGCTGAGCTTGGGCTAGAAAAAGGTCAGAAACTGGTAGTTGAGTAAATAGTGGATTGCTTATTGTCCATAAGGAAGAGTTGAAGGCCATTATGTCTAGGACATGGCCTAGTTTGTGCATTGATTCAGTAACAATTGGTTTTAGTCAAAATATGACTTATCTATATTGGCATGGATCAAAGTAAATACTTCGCTGGCATAGTTGCTGTTAAATGAGGATGTTTGGAGTTTATTTTTACATTAGCTACCATTGGGATGTACCATCTAAATAATGGCATCCATTAATTCTCTAAGACGACAACAGCCAACTCTGGTTGTAAGTGATCAACTCTTGTCTCCCCATATACTTGGAGCAAATTAAAGTGTGTGGAAAAACTCTGACACATTAAATAACAATAAAGAGTTGCCATTTCAATTTTTATTAGGATGAATAAACAAGGCCATAACGGTGAACTGACTCTTGACCAGTTATCATCAGGAATATTATATTTACCCCATAGATGTTTGGCAAAGAAGCATTCACCAACCACATAAAACAAACAAAATTCTTTATTTCAATCCAATACATAGTAAACGATATAAGGGTTTAGACATTTTAATTACATTACAATTTTTTTACCTGTCAACAGATACAATTTGAAGAGGTACTGTACCTTCAACTGAATGATAGGATGCACTATTACAATTTGTGTATGTCATGATATTCCATGTAATATTATATATTAGAAACACTATACCATATAAAAGTGTAAACCTTCAATATCGTGGTCCAGCGTTTGATCATATTCAGTGTAAGTCGCCTCTTCATCTTGTCTATTCGCATATCACCTTTTATCCTGCTGTCTTCGGCATCATCACTATCATCTGACTTGTCAGATTCATCATCGCTGGCTACCTCAAACTCCTATATCAAATATATCAATCACTGAAAGTAATCAGTTTTGTTAATAACAGTATGTCAAGAAGGTGACATAGTTAGCTTGCGTGTGTAGTTGTTAATGTAAATGTTTTTGTTAGAGAATATTTTCATCCAAAAGGAAATAAAAATTTATACACACATATATTACGATCCACAAAATGTTAAGGAGAAACTTTTGTATGACATAGGCACAACACAGAGCTTCTTATACATGTAAAATGATATATATTTCATCAAGTGTAAAGCAAATATTTATTGAAGCAAAAAGTGTACAACTCAGCCACAAAATAAGCAATAACTTGGTTATAAATATTGCCAGAATAAAAAACCTCAAGTTTTGATGGAAACTTATGGATGATCCCTTCTTCATCACTACCCGAGGCATCAAGTTCATTCACAATTCTTTCGATTTCCACACTTTCATCACTCCCTTCCCTTATACCTTCATCACTCTCGCCATCACCATCCATGTCATCATCACCATCATCATCTGCAAAGTCATCTTCATCTTCTTCAGATAATTGCAAGAGATTTTCATCTTCTGTCTCGAGAAATTGGTAAAATTCCGCATCGGCTTTCTCTAGTTTTTTAAGTGATTTGTGTTGACCCTTCAACGATTTAGACGAGATGTTTTGGTCTCTGAAAAACATACTGTTTGTGTTAATAATATCTGAAAATAAGGAATAGTGTAGGTTAAATAACTTTCTTTGTCATGATTAAACATTGCTAGTTGCCTGATCATACAATTACATCTTTTGGAACAAACGCAACACGTTCATTTGCCAAAGTCCACGTTGTTGGAAAATAAACAATTTGGTTGTGTCACTCACCAGCAATATTCTCGAGCTACCAATACCTATTCATTTAAGGGCCTAATGTACCATGACGGAAAGTTTAATGGTAGAATTAGAAATTGAGTAGGGATCTTTCATAAAGTGCCAGTTAAAACATATAATCTTCATAACCAGCGCTGTACAATTTATATATACTTTATATATTTACCCATATATCTAACACTAAACGCAAGGTAATGCCGTTGGTGTTTCAATTTGCACACATCCGTCACCTCATTGACCAACGCACTGCACTTCTTTACTACACTTCCATTATTCGACCTCTTCTTGAATATGCTGCACCTGTTCTTTTTAACATGTCTA
>WURV02203637.1:0-11490 GCA_011762755.2 Epimenia babai
GAAGCAGTTAGTCGAGTGGTAGGAACACCGGACTCGTAACCGAAAGGTCGCGGGTTCAAAACTTCCCACCAGTCGACTTTTCTGCAGTGATCCTCAGCAAGTCATTTATCCCCGATTGCTGAAGTAAACCCATCTCCAAAATGGGTAGATGCTCGATCTTATCCCTGGCGGGGTGATATGTAAGTATCGAAGGTATTGTATATTGTATATGCGCTGAATAGCTGCCACAAACATTTCAATGTAAACCGCATCTGAGAGCCTTTCTTGGCTGATACTTGCGGTATATAAATGTTGTACTTTTGTATATATATATAAAATAAGAAAAGCTTTTTCGCAATAGCAACTATTGTTAAAAACAACTAGAGAAAGTACACAAATGTTACCAGCCATAGCGGGCACCAAAATTATAGTTACAAAAAATGAAAATGCTGAACAAACTATACATTGAAAAAGGTGTAGTAAAGCGAGAAACCAATGTGGTTTTCTAAAGAACCGGAGAGAAATGCGTAAGAAAAACTAACTCTAATGGGATTCAAACCCACGATGTCCATGTAACCAGTCTGGTGCTCGCTCTACAAACTGAGGTATAGGGGCAAGCTTTCTCCTGTGCATTTGAGTATTTCACACCATTTGTTGATAACACAGTGGTATTTAAAGTCCGTATATAGTGCCAGCAATTTACACAGATATCTGTAACAAGGATGCTGGACTAGAAATGAAATGGCTGATTGTTGCGGGATTTGCCATACTATCGTAATATTAAATGAAAAATGCTTTTAATTTTTATGAACAGGTCCTTTCACATAATCGATAGTTAAGAATGGTATAAATATTGCTAAAGATCACAATAAAAATGGTATAGCCATGGGTCAGGCTTAGAGCTGCTGCTTCCACTGAGTAATACCATCAGAAGCTGACAATATTACTGTTATGTTATTGTGAGACATTTAGTTTTTTCAATAAGACCTTTCATACACGTCTAAAAAATACAAGAATCCCACATGAAAGAAAGAATATTTGCCGTAAATATAAGTCGCATGGGGAAGGGGGCGAGTGTGACGGCCATAACTCTGCAATTGCCATACTAACTCGTTGGTTATAAGTGAGGTGATAGATGGCGACGTTAAATACAACTATCGATAGCAAAAACTTTGGGATGAACCAGCGTAACCCGATGGATGCCTCTTTCCCCTGAAAGAACACCATGTGGAACTTGTCATATATATGTTATATAGCAATGAGAACCTAGGGTACAAAAATAGTAGATAATAGCATGAACACGCAGAAGTATTAACATCACATACAGGCCAACATTATTAATGGTATGAGGTGTGGTCGCTGTGATAGTTTTTTTTAGAGAGAAAAGCACACTAATGAAAAGTTATCACACTTTAAAGCTATCAAAAAAATTGTCTCCATAAAGTTTACTAGTGAAAACTCGTGGTATATATCACTTGTTGAAATTTGGGTAGATGTTGCAATTGACGACCGGACACATGATGGTTTATATTTACTCTAACGATTAGGTGGTTAAAGCCTATCTCATTCTATGGTCAATGGCTGCAAGCTATTAAGTAAAAATGACAGATCAAGTTAGTGCATCCGGCTTTCAGCGACATCTTCAATCATTCGGTGGTCAGTCCGATATAGAATGGCATGCATAACGTTTTATCAAATTGTCTTTACAGTTCAAACCTGTTAAACTGTTAGTCTTATCATTTTCTCAAATATCATGGATTATTATGCCAAAACAAATTTGACCGGTAAGCAATATTCATTATGGTTACTTAGATACTCGTATACAAATAAATAGCAATCATCAATAGAAATCCATTTGTAAGTGGAAATAAATTGAAATATATTTGATTTAAAGTGCACTAATAGCATTGCTGTCTAACATACTCTACATCAATAAATACACTAAAACATTGATAGGGCTTAAGCAAAGTCAGAAAATAACAAACATGAATTAGCACTACAACAGTATTGAGCTTCCTAATCTCATAATAATTAGGCTGCACTATTTGATTTATACTTTTGCACTCTCGTATATTAAATGGAAGAGCATTGAAACGAAGAGGGACAGCAGCGTATAAAGGACAGTCGCCAAAACTTACGCGTTTCGTAAGTCACAGACCTCGTGTCTATAAAAAAACTCACCACCAATGGTGTTACGGCTTTAAACAAAATGTCCCACGGCTTGCCGTACACGCGCCTAAAGAAATTACGAGGTTGTAACTCTGGAATTTCTTTCGGTTCATCTGGACTTATAATTTGATCTTTTAAATACTGTCGGCGAAGTCGCCTGTCCTCGTCAGTCATGCCTGAGCCGTATAAACGCTGCCGCTCATGTGGCATGTATTCTATACTAAAAGGCGCGTATTTGCTCCCTGAATTACGATGAAAAATCTCCATCCTTCGTTTTAACTGCCATTGCTTTTCGTGAGCTTCTTTGACGTGGTCGGCCATTTTGATGTATCGTAGTGTCAAGGTTAAGGTCAAGGGAATGTTTTTCCAGAATTTCCGCAAACCAATAAATACCGTCTTGTACCAGTTTCCGATTTTTATAGTTTCACATGTCAACAGGCAGTTAGTTAGTCGTAAAAGTTACACAGAACTAACTCTTCTCTTGTCTTATATGTCAATGAGTTAGAAATATGCCAGTTATCAAGGTAATATATAAGCCATCAATGACAATTGATTTTTGTCCATTCACGCAACTTCTTAAAGCCTCCATGTGTTGCACACTGATTTACAATGGCATGACAAGATAACGATAAGCGCCATACAGACTACCCAGGGAGCACCTGAAGCACAGGTACGTCAGAGGGAAGAACCCCTTACATAACCACACTGCAAGGGCTACCCAGACCCCAATGGGGAGAAGGGGTTTAAGGCGTTTTTTGCCCTAAAAGACAATGGGTAGTATATTGACTCGAGCAACACGGTCCTCTGGACTCAAGTCCAACAATCTTTGGTAACTCACTAACACCCCCCACCCCCATGTCTCAAATTACAACGAAGAACTGGCCAGAAAATGACTGCTGAATGAATCATACTACTTACTATAATTAGTAACTGTAGATGTGAAACGAGAGTGGTGGTTGTAGGCGTGTAGAAACTAAATCCATATCGCAATACTCATGCAATTATGTATATAAAATCACGTATAATCATGAAAGAAGTCTGCAGCCCCACTAATAAATCCAATAAAAGCGCGTTTATATACAACAAGTCTAGATTTTTTTTATAGTGAGGTCTGAAATAATATTTTACACTAAAAACAGTAAGAAAGTAACCCCTTTTTATGTAACTGACATTACGTTAAGACGAGTTCTCGTATACAAAGTCTGCTTCATCTGATGCAAGTCTCCATGACAACGGGCCAACACTGGTACATGCATCGCTTTATTATTTTATGCCGGGATTATTTATTTACGGGATTACAATATATTTGCACATGTTTATAACTAAATGACAACGAAACAATTTTATAAAGGACACCAGAAGATATTTCATGTGTTAGAATCGTCCGTTTGAACGTTACGTAGAATCACTGAAATCCTTCGATCGCGCATCACATGCTGACCCCGGAAGTTTGACGATTGATCTTCCAAGATTTCGTGGGTATAGTCATATCTTGCACGATTTCTGAAAGATACACACACACATGTCAGTTTATTTGAAAGAGACGTAGTGAAAGCTTGAAATAAAACAACACATAAATAATCCGTTTTCGATAATTTTATGATATGTACCACCCACTGCATATTTGTACAGGTACTGTATCTGTAATACCTCTAATGTATCCCTCTCATGCAGAATAAAAATTATTCGAATTTTTATTTTTGCCAAAAATTTCCATTTGCATTACCAAACCAATAACAAAATGCGATATTTAACCCAATTTTATAGTGCAGGTTAGAGACAAACACATCTGGGTCAACACATTTGCTAAATAATTCTTTATAAGTTGAGTGACATAAATAAATAAAAAAAATCAAACATTAGAATCACACGTACTTCATGACATAAAATGATCGCTGCGACAACAAGATGTCGGCATATTTGGTATGATCAGCATCCAACACAAGTCTCATGACAGAGGATGACAGAAGTGACAGGCCGGCAATGGTGTCGCCACAAAACTGAATAAGAACCACAAACCCATGTCGGTTCTAACGTTGCTTAGATCATATTAATGCCAATAAAGAGTGTATTTATACCAGTGTAAAGCGTATTAGAGAGCAATGCTATTAGTGCACTTAATATATTTCATTTCATGTGATCATGAGTGTCTCATATATAACTTGAGCATATTTTTACATAATGCAACGAATGAGAATCATTTCATCGTTAACAATGTTGTTACTTATTCCACCATCTTGATGAAACCTGTTCAAACAAATTTATGACAATCAATTGTATAAAGTTGAGACAGAGACTAACAGAAATGAACTGAAGCAACACGATATGTTAAATTCAATGGAAAATGTATTATCAAACCACCTCCGGAAAGTAGGAGATATCATGTGAATGGTTGGTACTTGGAAGGTGCTAACTCATTTCCCCTCCATTAATGGATCATAGCGCACCTTTAAATTGACAGATTATTTGCAATCTCAACACATTGGTGATTAAAGTACTGTAATCTAGCTGGGTAGGTAACAAAAACATATTTTAAATGTACTGTAAATCGAATGTGAGAGCCCGTAAGGTGCTAACATGGTGAAAGTCTGACACCTGATGCTGAAGGTACAGTTGCTGTTAACACCGTGATCTCTCCGGCATGAGGTTCGTAGTTCGAATCGAGGATACGAGGAAAATTTTTCCTGCGAGTTTTCTTTTCGAAAAACATTTGGATATGGAATGAGAAATATTCCCCAGCTTTGACATTGGGAATGATTTGTACTGAAATAGGTTATTGTAGCATACCATGAGTGTATGATGAGTAAATTTATTATACACGCGACTGACATTAATACAGTTAATAGAGTACCAAGGATACTTCTCAACTGATATTCATTTTTCAACTCAATAGCAGAATGACTATAAAATAAAAAAATATTTTACTTCATTGTCCTTTCACTTACTCTCTCAGAGTCAATGTGGGGCTTTATATATCCATCCTTAGCGATATCCAATACGTGGACATGGGGCAACAGCTTATCTCCATCATCAAAAGCCACGGATCGCATCCTCTCTATAATAACATGGTTCGCTTCACGCCATTGCTTGCGTTCAATTTCTCGATACCCCTGTATAGCCTGATATTAAAGGATAATTAAGTAAATAAGTTTACGCTTATGGAGAAGGTGTAACAATCAAAATTTTAATAAAAAGTAACTGATCAAAGTTGACTGTAGGTCGTGGCTAGAGTATCCAATATCGAGATCGAGATCTCGAGACACAGGCTGAAATCAATGATCTTGACATCTTGAGATTGTAGGCCAAGATCTCGGAGAAAATATCACATGTTTTATAGTGATTATTTGTCACAAAAATCTCGTCTTTTTACAGTCACCACCATCTTTCGTATTTTCGTTAGTTAGTCCCCGGTTACCCAGCATTCAGCTAGCTATGAAAACCCACAGTCCAAGTTTTTATATTTTACATATAATCAATAAAAGAATGTTAATAATTATATTAAAATGGTTTTAAAACTTACTTTGACACATTACTAACAAAGACGATTTGGCTTGCGAGCTGTAGTAAGATCATTCTATAAAATATATATATATATATACGTGTGTGTATCCGTGAATCATGACCCGATGTAAATCTGATTTCATTAAAGCACCATTAAGTCATGAATCACTAGCCACATATGTAGATTGTTTAGATTTATCCAAATTGCCGTTACTATTATAAAGTATACACCGAAATATTCACCTAATGATTAAATACTCTATTTTCATTCTCATTTAATTATCACAATTTAGTTCCTTGAGACTTTCGATGTCACAAACATCAACATGTCGATTGCATCATAATCTTGTGGTCGGCATTTTCATTAGTTATTTCAAAACAAAATCCATGGGTAAATGATCAGTGGGTAGTTAGTTATGGTATTATTTCGTTGGCAAATTGGCCAATGGCAACGTTGCACTGGTAAAAATGCCAATTTAGACCATCAAAACTGTCAAATTAAATCCTATGACTGTCGTTAGTGTAAAGGAAAACTCCAATTAAGACTTAACTGCAACAGTAAAACGGTATATATATCAAGATCTTGTGAGATCATCAAAATCTTGATCTCAAAATTGAAAAATCAGCGATATTTGGATACCCTAGTTGTTGCTTAAAAAAATATTTTATGGATTTTAATGATATACACACAAATTTTACTACTGTGAAGTCATTTAAAAAAAAACTCCCTCGATTCATTGTAAATAGTAACGATAATACACCTAACCATCACTGTTTGTGACAGCTGAGTGATTGGAAACCAGCGGGATGGAGGTTTAAAGTAGACTCTTATAAAATTTATATGTATTAATTACAGTCATATCCAGCAATAATTGCCTAGAAATCGAAAGAAAAAACTTTTGCCAGTGTCTACTCACAGCATCCCAGTGATCAAATTGATATTTTAGACGTTTCAAATGATTTTCAATTTCTTCAAGGAAGTTTTGTTCTTCTTCTTGTGTGATAAAATCGTCATACACCAATAAGTCATTGGATAAAACGGCAGTCACATCATTATCATCATAAGCTTCCAAATATTTTTGGGGATGCGTAGGCATGAACAGGCGTTTTTGGTTGTCAGCAGTGCTACTATATTCTCTTTTGAGATATTTATTGAATTTATTTATATTTGTATTATAAAAAAAATCCAGTATTGAGAAGCTACCAAGTCTATTTACGGAAAAGCATGACACTGCATTGCTTGTTACACCATCAGGAATACTTGTATTACCACTGTCGTGAAAAGTATTGCATATTTTACGTTCCCATCTTGTTGATTGATGGTTGAGTAACGGCGACATAAATAGGGGAAGCTTCATATTGATGCAATAATATTGTCTATGTATTTTTGCAAAAATAGCCGATGAACAGTTGCAACACAATCTAACGGCCAACTTAAGACAATTGAATGCATTATAATTATTGTTAAAAATCATTTTGACATATGGGTGTTAAGTTTTGGTTTCGGTGTCGTCTCTGTCGTCTGCATGAGTCAAAACAATCAGTCGACAATGTAGTTAAAGATATTTTAAAAGTACTTTAGGCAATACATGTCAAGTATTACTTCGTATCCCTAATTTTTATTTGCGTATTTATGTGATAAAATGTATTGTAGTCTATATTATCTTGTATTGTAGTTAAATTTATAATTATATAGCTTTATATATTTACATATATCATTCCTAAATTTAACACATATTCATAACCATGGTTACGGGTGTCAACTATCTTAATAACTAAGGGAATATGGATGAGAGATAAAAAGTTACCACTTCATCTAAATATTCATTTGCAATACTGCGGTACGTTATTAACTCTATTGGATACACGAATTATACATACGTCATATGCTTAATTTTATATATTTGTCAACATCAATTATGTGATTCCGAATACCGGCGCTATTAGATTATTATTATTTAGCTAGAAATAAAAGGTAAAAGTTAAAGTATAATATTTATAGATCACAAGTATCAGCCAATAAAGGCTCTCAAATGCGGTTTACAATGAAAATGTTTTTCGGCAGCTATTTAGCGCATATACAGATTATATATTATATTATACATACTGGTCCTTTAGGGATTATACTGATAGGTGAGAAGTCACGCTGACAGAAAATGTCTCAGCATTGCAATCGGTACCACATCTCTTCACTGCCTCTAATTACTCTGGAGTTGCTTTTAGGAGATCGATTATCTTCAAAGGATGGTGTATTTTTGGTTGAGGGACAGATTGCTGCTTAGACAGGAAGTCTCGACCACCTGGAGTCTGGCATTTCTAAGCGACGTGTGAATTTGTGTAGAGGAATAAGTAGATATACGCCTTGAACGGGGCCCATCTGATAGACTCGCAGTTGGGCTTGTGTCCCCTAGCTGGGAATGTTAGGTCACCTCCCATACTAAAAAGGTTATTCTAGACATCTAAGTCAATTGGGGAGAAAAACTGAAATAAGACGATATGCTGATTAGTTTTTCAAAGAGTCAAGCTGAATAAACAGCCAAAATTCTGTTGTGTTAATATTAGTAACATAGTTTCTGATGACAGTCGGAGTGTTCATTTGCTAACAATTGTCTAATATAATTATTAATAACAAAATAAACACTTGTGTTCTATTTGCCTATATACATTTACTAATTTCAGGAATAGATAACTAAACAAAATGTCGATTGCATTGGCTGAACCGAAGCATACCTTTGGGTTGAAGGCGAATGTATCGGGGACCATCAGTCACCATGATGAGCAGACGATCGTTTATCCAAGTGGCGCAAATTGCGTTCTCTACAACATCGACATGCGAACGCAGAAATTTATCCCCGGCCACAAGAACGAGGGAATTTCCGCCCTCTGTATAAGTCCGAACCGACGATACTCGGCTATCGCCGAAATGGGAGAGAAGCCGGCAATAACGATCTATGACCTGCATTCATTAAGAAAACGAAAGATTCTTACGTGCGTCGAAGTTCAGTCTACGGAGTTTGTGAGTTTGGCGTTTTCTCCAGATTCCAAATATCTTGTGGCTCAAGGTGGTAAACCAGATTGGACGTTGACTTACTGGACTTGGGAGAAATCTAAGGTCATGGCCTCGATTAAATCCACAAATCCGATTACTAATGCCCCAATCTACCAGGTTGGTATTCTTTATACTCTTTATACAGTATAATATTATGTTGTTAAAAATGATGGAGTAATATTGTGTAACTCATATCTACATTTTTTTGTATTTATTGAAAAATTCCAAATGCTCACATTTTGACATTTACAATAAAAAAGTTATCGAGTCTTAATTAAACTTTGCACTATGTGTAAATGTTTTTAAAAAAATAATGCATCAAAATATCACCTTGTCCATAAAAACTTGGCGATCTTCTGTTTTGAGTATAAAGGTGCGGTCTGTATATGCGATATGTTTGAAAAATGATGCAGGTTTGTAAAAATGCCATATGCTATTTCATGTATATGTTGCATGAAGAAACATGATAGAAAATTCATCATATAATAATATATAAAGGAGCAAGAGGGATAGAAATAATGCCATAATTAGACTCTATATATGTAGCATTTGTGGGCAATAGATGGTGATTTTGTGAGTGCTGCTTTTGACTGAATTTATTGTTTTATGTGGCCATTGGAAATTACTTTACAAAATTAAAATTACGGTCAAAAAACATTTATGTCTTTACATAATAATTAGTTATAACAAAAAGTCGCATTTTTGTCATAGCTGTAGACTTATGACAATTCAAACCAATTAATGTATCCATAATAATAAATAAAGACTGCAAGTATCAGTAAATAAAGGTTCTCAGATGCTGTTTACACTGCATGTTCATTGCAGCTATTCAGTGTGAATACCATGCCTTCAACTCTCAAATATCACCAGCGAGGGATGATGTTAGGCGAATAGCTATTTTGGAGATGAGTGGATTCCGGCAATCAGGGATTATTGGCTTGCTAAAGATCAGCACAGAAAAGTTGACCAATGAGAGATTTCAAACCTCCGAGCTTTCTGTTATGCATCAATAGCAATAATCAGTGCAATAACCACTTTGGTATCGGTTTCCCAAAATCATGGCATTCAATTTTTATGGTAGATAATGTGTTGTTACACTCAGCCTTTATATCACTATTTCCTCAGGTCTCATTCAATCCGCAAGACAACACCCAGATCTGCGTAATCGGCAATGGAATCTTTAAGCATTATCGCTACAGCGAAGGCACTCTGAAGCTACACAGCACTCAGAAAATTGAACCGCAAAACTTTCTTTGTCACACGTGGGTTGCCGAGGACAGAGTTCTCGGTGCCACAGAGACAGGGAAAATGTTTTTATTTGAAGCCGGTGAGATGAAGATTGAGATCAACCTTGCTGATATCATTAAGAAGGATGAACGGTTAGTCATACACGTGGTTTACAAGCTGTTTCTTAAGCTTTAGTACATTATCTGTTAGAATTGGATAGTCCTGTTGGTGGGACACCAGTATTTGACCCAGAATGGTTTAATAAATAGAGAAATAACAAAGTTTCAATGCTAATGTATTAATGATATTAACGTCAGTCACACTTGCAATATTTTAACTAATTATGCAAAAATGAAATATTACAATAACTCACATCTAGACAAATTTTTGCCGATTTTTCAAGTATAAGAATATATCTCATTTTATATACATGTTTAAATGGGAGGAAGACATAATCTAAATCCTCTCACGTCCTATATTAGAACAATGGACCTCTCTCTTCTCGCATGAAAGAGCACGTTCTAGTCACTGAGGTAGTAATCCCTGGCAGTCCCAATTGTGTTTTTTCGATGTATGTTTGGGAGAGTGGGAGAGTACACTGAGTATACTTGATGTGTAAAATCAATACCATTGTGAGACACTATAATAAATATTCCCCCTCCCAAGGCACCAGGTATTTTAGATGCCCATCACGATTAAGGGGATAGTTGGTATAATAGAATTCCTAGACTATAAATTGAGCAGAAATCTAGCTGATGACTATCGCAGTAATATCATTTAAGAAAATACAATTAATAGAAAAAAAATGGTTTGTGAATAGCAATGTTACGGCGGATGTGGACACCGGAGCGACGTATGCAATTACCGCCATTTTCGGGTACTCCAAAGGATTTGCAGCAGCCTGTGGCAAAGGAACGGTCCACATGTTTGAAAAAACAGATGATAAAGATTTCTTCAGAAAAATGAGGGAAATAAAGGTATGTGAATATGGATGAAATAATTAATGTGTAATTTCATATTTAGTCGTATATGTTGCTTGGTGATATTGCTTTTCTTGTCAATAGAAACATCAATAATGGGAGTATACGGAGCTGGACTTTTTTATACCTTAAAACTCCTAATTTTGTATTATTGTACCAACAGTATTTCTTGGTGAATCATTGAAAAAATATGCCAATTTACAATAACACTGGATTCAACATAATGACTATAACTCCAATTTGAATAAATGTCTATTATACCTGTTTGAATGAAGAAACTGCATTGGAAGTAAAAATTTAGCTAAAAATTAATGTAGAAGAATAATTTACATCACGCTACATATAAATGCAATGAAATATTAATAATATCATTGTTACAATTTTCCTATTTTTTCATGAAAGATATTATTTCACTCAGGTGTGCCATTTGGTGAGTTTATTTTTGTGTTGCCTGCAGATTCCTCAAGACCCCAACAGTACGGATCCAGTCAAGGCCCAAGAACAGGTCATCACATGCATGTCTATCAGCCCATCAGAGGAGACCCTCATTATTAGCACAGAAATGAGTCAACTATATTACATCAC
>WURV02203648.1:0-11490 GCA_011762755.2 Epimenia babai
ATATTTTGAAGATTGTATTGACACTTTGAGTTGCGTTTTAATATTGATTTTAGTTTAATATTGTGACATCTCACTATGTAATATCCATCAGGAGGCGGGGTTAGTGTAACCACGACAATGTCAAATTTTATGAGAGACCCTTGTTTATGGGAACTAATAACTACGCCTACTTGTTTCTGTATATTACATTGGATAGTTTGACTCTAGAGTATATTAATCCCTGTTCATTGATTCGTTGCATAAAATATAATCACGTGATCACATTAATGAATATGCAATAACCCACTTGTGGGTTCCTGTTGAAGTTATACATTTCCCTAATCCTTTTCTTTTCTGAAGTTCCTGAAATCACTGTTCCACTGCTGTACCCAGGTATGTACAGATAATGATCCATTAGTATTGAGTAAACACCTTTATAAACCTTGAAACGGTTATCACATTATCTCTTACATCATAAATCTTACCTGTGTTATAGTTAAACCAAGAAACCAAACAATTTCTAAATAATGTATTGTATAAAGTTAATAATGGGCAATCACCTAAGGAAACTTTGTCATTGATAGAGTGAAAGAGACATTCTATGTACCAGATAATTATTACAGTCACTGACTGACATGTGTCTGAAATGAAACATTAATTCGTGGTACCTATGTCCTATGAATGTTATATAATTCTCACCGTTGCATGTTTATTAATTGTTGCGTGTTTAATATTTTAGCCGTTCTTTTATACAAGTCAATTACACAATAATTATCGTTATTTATTATTTATCATTATTTAAAGTGGCTGACATTTAGGTAGACCTATCACTATATACATGCTCAATGGCCACTAACATAAAGTACAGTAGCATATACACACAGGAAAACAAATGATGGGTAGAATCACTATTAATGAGAGGATATGGTTAAATAGCCAAATCTGGATAATACATGGTTGTATATGGTTGCAAGATAGTAATCGAATAAGCTGATGAGGTTATTTAAATATCTGGGTTAAATATAGCCATTCTTTCATTTCTGCGTACTATGGTGGAAGTCAGGTAGATGAGATGGAGCCATGAAAGAGGTGGGGGCTTTAGTTTTTGTAGGAATTCTGAGAGAGAGGAGGCCCCTTTGATGTGACCAGGAAGTGCATTAAAGGTTAGTGGTGCCATACAACACAACGTGCGTTGACATATGCTTTCATTCATACGGGGAATTTGCCAATTCGATGAGGTTGTCGTTCACAATGAGTATTTGGGGATTGGGGAATGAGTGAAGAAAATTATCAAAAATTTGTCGCGTTAGGTTACTCTGAGTTCTGTAGATTTCTTTCAGGTATAAATATTAACGACGGCATGCAAAGAGTTGGGATGTTAGTAAGGGAGTGTGCGCTGGTTCGAAAGTTAGCGTGCGTTACGATTCGGAGTGAATGGTTTCGTAGATTTTCGAGAATATTCGCGTTGTGGTTAAACATGTTAAATAAGACAGGTGAGGCGTATTTTAGTCGTAGTTGGATTAGGGAGAGGTAGTGGGTGCGTGTAGTGTTACGGTGTCAATTAAATCCAAGGATTAGTAATACAATCAAGCTACGCGTTGTGTGGTTCTATTATACCTTACTGTCGAGAAGCTCGAGGAAGGGGTCCGTACAGGAGCATGTACAGGATATTTGTGTGTATTGTGTGTATGATACATAATCTTTCCCAACATTCCCAGCGTGACAATCCTGCCTATATATATTAGAAGGTATACGAAGCATCCCGTGTTTGTTCCCTGCACGACTGGCGCCGACTTGGTTTGATTAGGCGTTGGAAGTTATCAGTAATTCGCTGCAAAAGTTCTCATTTACGATCTTTTCTATATTAATAGACATTCCAATTTAGTTGACCCGCGCCACGATGGTTGTTTTAATTTGTGAACATCATTCATTACGTTTTGATTGCGATGTAATTTGTGTCTAGTTACATTGCAATGTGCGACTATGCGAAAAACACGTTAGCCCCTATTCGATTATAGGCTACCGCTTCTTCATGAATTACGATTTATCAACAGAAAATGGAATGTTTCACGTGGATATTTTATTGTTGAAACATATATATAACTAACGAGAACAGTGAATACCGTACGTATGAAATTCCAAGTTTTACAAAGATAAGACATGGGTCATCGCTTGTTAATTACAGGAACGTTCCCTCGAGTACGGTGTAATTGGTGTAATTGTGTCGGTTATAATGCTATTATTATTCGCTTGAATGCCCCCATTTGCCACCATGCCCCACCCGATATATCACTCCCGAAATACCAATAAACCTTAATATCAGTATTGAAAGATACATCTATGCACTATCGAATACAAACGTAATATAACATAACATCAAAAATAAGGTACAGCCGATTGTTAAATGGCCAAGGTGACCTTGTTCATTATGTAAGTGTGCGCTTATGCTTCGACAATTAACAAAAAGCATTATTTCCAACATTCAGCGATTCTATAGAACCTCCAAGTAAACTCTATAATGGAATAATTACCAGAATGCCCTATTATATGGAAAGGGTTCTATATTTGCTATATCACCGGGTTGTATATTATCGTCGCTTGTATTGAAATTATGATTCTCGCGAAACCACGACGGACGTTTATATAGATGTAGTGAAGCGAACATAAATATTATCCCACAAGCGTGTGATATGTTTGTCAAGAAGGATATTAGGAATACATGTCCATATTAAGCAGTTTGTATATAGCTATATCGAGGTAGGTAATAGATATACTATCTTCGTGTGAAAATGTAGTTCCAGAGAATAGTTTGGTATCCTATGTATTAGGGTTACATATATGCAATGACCTCGTTCAATTGTATATCTTTAGAGCGATATTCGAGCTAAGGATTAAATTACTGTAGTTATGTCGAGATTTATATCTTATACTGATACTAGCATTATCATAGATATATATTTGTTAAGGTGGTCGTATGTTTGAATGGTGCTTTCTTCCTCATTACATGATTTTAAATATCATAGCAAAAGTGTCTAATTTTAATATTTTAAAGCCCCTATTGGGTTTTGCATTAATTTCTAACACGCCTCAACATTTCGTGTTTTATTGTGCATATTTTGGTTCAATCTCGGCATATTTTTAGTTAGCATTGTTTATTCATGATTCAGTTATACTTCTGTATTTAACGTAGTTTTATTGTAGGTATTCAACGCTATAATGTTACATTTTATAGCATAACGACTTTATGTACAATAATGAAAGTTTGTTTTGTGGTAATAGCTTATATCTCATATTTCCGTGAAGCGCAAGCTTGATGTGTGCTCGATTCCAATATGCATTCTACCGAATTGCTCTGGAGCGAGGAAGTTTTTACTCTGGCCGGTATTCTCGCCCGGTATCCCCTGCCTCAGCTAGTTAAATACCACAATGGCGACGTGCTGATGCGAGAACCAGATGCCATCGCTCGCATCTCTATTTGCGATGAGTCGTTGAATGTGTGCGGAGAAGGTTTCATGAATGGGGAACTCAGTTATGGGGTTGATGTCAACAAGATGACAGAATACAAAGGTATCGACAGTGATACTGATACCAACCAGAAATCAGAATTGTCCATTAACCGGCATAATCGCGAATTTGATGAAATCGAAGCCGACAAATACGTCAATTGGCCAAATGAAAGCCATGATTCCAGCCAACAGGACAATTTTCGGTCTCTAAACGCGATTGATTTTATTACGCTTGATCAGGCGAATGTGCTAGAAAGCGACCTTATTGCCCCCGGTGCACGGGTTTTGTCCGATAGTGACGCAGCGACTGGTTCCGATGTAGCGTCGATTCAACGGTCAAATATCTCTGATCATCTGTTGGACAGCATCACGGCAGATCCGTCGTCCACAACAACGCTTTGTGGCGACGTCGCAGCATCTATTTCTACGTCAAATGAAGGGAATACGAATGATTCCTTAACTGGTAAATTCGCAGTTGATACGGAAAATATAACAAACGTATCGACGGACATTACCGAAGATAGTGATTCCGACGTCACTGAATCAAATTTAGTCTTATCTCCCGGAGAAAGCGATGGAGTTTCACGCGAAGATTACGATGGGATTCTTCCTGGCGCATTCACTTCGGCCGATAACGATGGGGTAAACATGTTCACCGACGATTATGATTCGACATGCCCCATGAATTGCGATGACCTAACAGCGATGTTCGATGACGTGGTTTCGACAAATGCCGATGACGAATCAGTGACGACAGAATCAGATCTTACGAAATGTATCGGCGTAGTTCAGACCGCGAGTAGTTTCGAACGTACATCTAGCGACAATGAAAGTGTTTCGACCGAAGGTGATATCACTAATCTCCCAGATAACGCCAAATCTGAACTTGGTGTTATCAGTTCCAACAATGAATTGGTGGCAAGGAACACCACGCATGGTAGCACGAACTCCGGTGTCGCTGATGGTGGTGACGGCAATACTCATCTGAAAATATCGACGTGCCAACCTGGGGTTTTGCTATTGTGTCAGAAGGTAAGCGTTTAGGGTATGAAAATGAATTGCTAATAAACGTGTGTTCGGCCTATGTAAATCGTGGCAATGGTATATTTGGGTATGACATGATGCTCCAATTATTACGCATAAATATGGACAGTTCAGAAGATGTTGGTGATGAATAGTGTGATTAAAAACAAATTATGTGCGCACTGATTCTCGAAATTGTGTTTTACTCGGTGGATAAGAATTTAATTTCCAATTTTTTAAAACCATTTTTATTTCTACATTGCTTTATATGTGTAATTTTTTGTATCGTTATCACCCAGAGGTGTTTTACATTGAAACGTGATATCGCCCCCTGTGGTATGATGTGTAAAGGGTGGTAAATCGCTTCTTTTCTAAAGTGTTTCCCAGGTAATGAAACCCGATTCATGCGGCCACCAAGTCCATAAACTTACTTTTACTGTGAATAAAATCAGCCCATAAAAAATTCAAAGTATTAGTGTGTGTATATTCCGCACTATGGTTAATTATAAACCAAGCTAGCATAAAATTGCTTAAATTTTGTTTTTCTGTATGTATGTTTGTTTGGCTTGCTATTAACCGTTATTTCCTTTGAATGTCAGGTGGCTGAAAAAGTTGCCCTTATTGTTGTAACTTATGCACCGTTTAACAAATTAATTTTTATCAATATTTTGTTGATATTGTAGACAAATTGCTCTTGCATGTACTCACCTAATTTTATGGCAATGAGCAGGTAAGAGGCCGTCGTGCGGTCGCTAGGTTGATGAAAGAGACAAACGACGGCCTATCGTACACAGAAGACATGGACACGCCTCTCCTCATCATCCCTCACAACTACCCAGGTAGTCTCTATGGAACTTGCAGACTTGGGCTGGGTTGTGTGGATACATTATAATTAATGTATAACTGCAGTTTATTGATCTCTTATGTGACTTTTGTCAATGAATACAATAATGAAAACTAAGTGGTTCACGGGCTGTTTAGATTTGCCCGCGGATTCCTGATCTGTTTTAGACAAAATTCTCTCATTGCAAAAATCGAACTCCATTTATCTCCTTTTGACACATGTAATGTTCCTAAGCTAAATGGCGATGAAATTTTCTCAAATTAAATTCCATTTCAAAACATAGATGTTTACTTTCACTTCTCCCCACAATGAACTCATCCAGAATCTAGTTTTTAACCACATTCCATTTATTACCTACTGCATCACATATTGTATATTCAACATTAGTGGTCTTTTCCACGCGTAGTATTACATAAACGTGGATAATTTTAAATATACTTCAGTGACTATAACATAAGCATGCGTGTTTTCACTCGACAGGATGGTTTTATGAGAGAAATGACCTCATCGCACCATTTCATCGACCTCAACCTATGTTATCACTGAACAAAATCGTGGCTTTCATGCCGTATAGGTTCCTCACCCTTACGAAACTCCGATGCTACAAACGACGTGAGCAGACGACATCTTTTCCCGCTCTTTACGAAAAAGGCGAGATCTGCCCAGGGGAGATAATCGCGGTGGATTCTGTCCACGAGGACTTAGTTAAATACGTAAGCAAAAAATTCGTAGTAAAGGAAAAGATGAAACGTCTGCTGAGGTGTTGTCTATCGGACGGAGAGATTTTCTTGCTCCCCGTTGAACAGTGCGGAGAGTTCTATATCGTACAGACGGGCAGAAAGACTGTTAGGTACGGTCACGGTTTGTACAATAGCCTCTACAGTATGAAGGATCTACTAAAGAATCCAGCATCGCATACAGGTTTGGTGCAACTCGTGAATGGGGATCTACCTCCTCATATACATATTGATTCCATGCGGGACGTAGTAATGAAGTTAGTGGGGATCATGGATGTCGACACTGTGGTGGTTTGTGAGCTTGGCAAGGATTGTAGACTGATGGAAGTTCCGCTTGACTGCGAGAAGGTGTTTTCGCGAGCCGTCAATCTCCGAGAACAAAGGAACAACGCGGAAATTCGAGATGCGTTCACGATGGCCATGCATAGCTGCGAGAGTTACATTAAAGGAATTAAGGTCAAGAGTCGATATAGCTTCGCGCAACCGAGGTGAATGCCAGCTTTGACCTTTTAGTCAATCGAAAGGCAGCAGGACTGAATGATCTAAGACGCTATGTTATTAAAGTTCACAACTCAACTTTATAAACATACATAATTACACCCATTTCTGCTGTGGTAAGAATAAAGACCAATTTCCAAAAATTGAAGTTAGACAAACATTTATCTTTAAAAGGGAAGCTAATGTTGGAATTCTATACCAGTTAAAGCAACAAGATCATTTGATGTTTTACGATAGTATACTAAAGTTGATATTTCAAAGGGCAATTATTGTAAATGGGTATACACAACAACACTATTTTGAGTGTGCGATATAAACCTGTGTAAGGCATTGTAACAAGAAATTAACAAGAGTGATGTATGTATATATTTTATTATTAATAAAGTTATCTAATAATATTGATGTGTGAAACAACGCTAATGCAAGCTCATAATACGAATGCATGATGAATAACGTAATAAAGAGAGCGGAGTAAAACAGCTGAAAGCTACTTCATAACAGATCAATGTTTGTGGATGCGAACGTACAGTTTGTGCAGGAATAAACGAGTCCATGTAGAAACTGACGTGGTCAAATGAGGTTGTTGATAAAAGAGATTTATTATTTGTCAGAGAAAAGACAGACCGTAAATGAACACGCGTGCTAAAGCGCAGGTGAGTACAAAACAAAATCGAAACGATTAAAAAATTACGCAAAAACCTTCTCGGTGAGTTAAAATACGGAAAACCATAGAAACGGCTTCGGGTATAAAAATACATTCGGTGTAATCAAGTTATATAGTATCTATGTCGACTTGATATAAGTTTAATACGAGACTTGGCCATAATTAAGTACTCCAGGCTGGTCTAGTTTTCGGTACTAACTGCACTATCACTTGGTAATAGTTAGTCCAGGATATTGTTTTAAGCCAAAACGAAATCATACCCAGTCTGTCACACAGCGAAGTTTGAGATATATTAAATAAAATGCCGAGATAAAAATGACAAAAATTATGAGATTAACTGAGGTCAGTTTTTCGAACGCTGCTACTGTCGACTGTAATGCAACAAATATCTATGGCACACAGAACGAAATTGTGTAATTATGTAACTTCGACAATTACAATTACACCTTAATAAAAAATCAATAAATCAATAAAGTAATTGAACTAAAAGATAGCGTTATTTGTGTTTGGTAAAAAAGAATTTTCCCGTGAACTGGCTTAAAATTATTGACGGTAAATTTTTATAATTCTATTTAATATTCTATTCAATCGCAGGGGACAATATTCCGTTTATTATAATATTCCGGTTTATTATTTGTCCGGGAGACTGTTCTATAAGGTTAACAGCGCTGCACTATACTGTATTCCACTTAGTGTACAGTAATAAATTCACAAACTGTTATAATCCATGAATACATTTAATGCATTTCTATAGCATCAGAAATTAACAAGACGATCTCTTACTACACACAGTACTTGGAGACTCCACATTGGAACTTTTGTGATGTAGCATATACGATATTTTATTTATAATAACTATTACTATATAACGTAATGCCAGCATGTGGGGGGGGGGCTGCGTGTGTGGTTGTACAAAACACCGTGCAATACTCAGGCCATGATTGGTAACGTAAAATTGTGAAGCGAATTAGAGAACAACCGAATTTCGGTACAATTTACAATGATACAATCGTGAGCACAACAGAAATAAAGGCAACTGTATCCAAAATCAACTTCACGATATCACGCTATGAATGGACAATAAACAATACGAACTCGCTGTAACTCCTGACGTACGCGATGTTATAACCAATACCAATTAATTAATTTTAACAATTCCTCCCTTATATATTGACACTTTATTTATTTTCACTATTCGGCATATAAACAAAGATTAATCGAGATTTCTTAAAGTAGCTTTTTGGAGATTGATTGAAAACGTTTGTAATAGTTTTACTGTATTCTGTAAGCGCGGTAACGCGTTACAAAATGTATTCCTCATGAGATTAAAACTAATGAAATAGTACATAGATTAAATGATAGGATTTTTCTGTAGTATTAATCTCTAATTGGTCCACGAAGTGTGATATAACCACTATTATGGTCAATGACCTCTTGTGTATACATGCCGAAAGAAATAAACGCTATCCACAGTAAAAGACGTACATAGTAATGGAACGAAGTACGAGGTGGTAATGGAATATTGAGAACGGAAGGCGTATAGACATTGCATAAAGTATATAGTAATAAAGGCGTAAAAGGCATTTATCCGATTAGCATAATCGAGACAACATGTGACAAGTTGACAACCAATGGTCCAGAACAAAAGCACTTGCACACCGGGAGATTATGCGGGATGGTGCGTCATGGGAGTTGTTAAATCTTACGACACTTTTACGTCACTAACAGCGGCAGGATGACGAACATTCGAGGTAGTACTTATCAGTCATTGCCATGATCGGGGCGGGGAATACAACACGCACGCACGAAAAGGCAGTCCAAGACGCGTTCCTTTGGTAAATACGAGTGATCTTACAACTCTCCTGATAAATCTCTCGGTGTAAAGTGTAAAAACTGTCACTCTCCGACCTACAGCAGAAAAGGTGACGCATCCCTCAAGCGTCTTCCGCATTGTCTGATGGTCACTCCCCCCCGATGTCTTTCGCTCGTCTGGTCCGACAAATTTATAAGATGCCTCTGTCTTTAACGACATATTCTATAAAATTCGTTTAACCGTCTATATATGGATATATACACACGCACAAAATCGTATACAAATTAAAAAAGCATGAATCACTAAAAGGTACGCCACTACGCCTAGACTATTGCCCCTATATACAGGTACACTACCTTACAGAGCTGCAGAGATAGTGTCACCCAAAAACGGCTGCAACATGAATTCTATACAACCGGCCATAACCACAAAGCATTAAAAAAAAACCGAACTCATTTTTAAGAGCGATCAACGTAGTGTTAATGGACAGTACATGAAACTAATATGAGCCGGACATTTTTTGACACTACAGAAGCTCTTGGAATAATTCAGAAACTTTTATACTTACAAACGTTTCCACATACACGGGCACCTCTTAGCTATAATCTAGCGTAAAAATATGAACGATTAGAGTGGATACGGTGGATGACGTCGACGGTGCATTCAGCTTCGTCGACACCCCCACGGCGTATAATGCTATGACGATTATTGGGTACGTAGAGCTTAGCTTAACACACGGAACCGACGAGTGTCGAGATAATCGCGAAGTAGAAGTAATGTCATGTACGTTAACGTCGTTTCATCATAGAGCGTAGCGATATACACAGTTAGCCATCGAGGTCGCGAGCATTCGTGGACAGCATCGACATCTCAAACCTGAAACCGCGTCGTACATAATGCCGTAATCGCGGCTATATCCATCCCCTTCCCACCCCGATACACGCAATCATACAAACGCTATCCGTATCTCGGGAAAACTGTCGCGCCGCAGAATTCTCGAATTTTACAATGTCAATGTGTGAATTAATCACCAGGGGATGTAACTCATCTTAGTATCTTATCAGTGCTGTATCGAACATAAGGGAGGCCGAAATGAATAGTAAATGTAGCCGTATTAGCATTATGGAGTAAGAAAAATACAAGGGTAACGCCCTACGAGACTAATTTTATAAACTTTATAAACGAGCTTTCGCATAAATGTAATATTTTGTCAGGTTCATTGGATGAAATTGTTCAACATGCAAAATACAGGAGGAAATATAATTATATAAAATTTTCAGGCAAGATTGACTAACACTAAATTGAAGAGAAGACACAAAGATGTAAAACTGTATCCATCTAGTGTTTCTCCTGATTTCTGTTTATCATTATGTCCACCATAAGCTCATTATGTCTACCAATCATAATATAACAATGTGTTACATCTAACGACTCTATGATAATTCACATTCATAGATTATATGAGAGATTTTATTTCTACGTTTCATTATTAATCTTTATGGACAATAAATACAACAACATAGCTGAAAAATTCTTTCTGTTTTTAAAGGGAAGAAACTACGCCAATAGCAGTACTGTATGTTATACGCCATATGTGGATCATCATGGAAAAACATTCGTTGCTTGCGAGAACAGGGGCAGATTGTGTCGTGGGTGGATCATTATGATCGATTCCTGATCTAAACATCATCCACCCTGTGGCATATTTCAGGAGCATTTCAAACGTCGTCTGCATATGGGCGTCGGTATTGGTTGTGGTAATCTCGGTCGCCCAGCAGCATGGTTAGGTAAGGGCTACGGCTGTGTTTCACATGTTCTCAGAATGGTCTCTATAGCGCTTACCTCCCTGCACATTCGTCATTTCGTTGTGAATGATCATCAAATATCGAACCTAGTATGACAGTTTGACGCGACTCGGCGTACATTACATACAGTACACCAATACATGAGACAATGATGGAACACCGACCGTGTTTTGATTAGATCAAACGGTCGTGTCTCTCCCATACATCTCATCCTCGCTCTGTGTTTTGATCTCGATCTTCTCGACTGACATGTCCGGGTTCATGTCGGTGACGAGTCTGATGGCCTCTGCCAGCGCCTGACATGAAACATGAACCAACATGAAACTGTCGTGACCCACACTGTCATCGTGTCATGTGAAAATGACATTTAATGAGTCGTGACATCTCACGACATTCTCTCGGTTACACAACACCGAAGACATCTTAAACACTTTATACAGTATTCTTCTACAATTAAAAACACAAAATTTGTTTGTATTACCAAATATAGTTGTTTGATACCAGATGTTTGATACGAGATATATATATATATATACACACCAGATGTTAATGTATACCAGACAACATACAGGACAATATGCAAGAGAACATGCAAACAATAGAGAAAACAAAAACAAAACA
>WURV02203659.1:0-11489 GCA_011762755.2 Epimenia babai
TTTTCTTCTCCTTCAAAGAAAATAAGAGGAAAATTTGAGCTGTTGATAGTAAGCCCTAAGTAAGGGGTCGCATGGCTGTCAAACTTTTAGCTAAGGGGTCGCGAGTGCCAAAACGTTGGGAACCCCTGTCTTAGATGTACCTGTCTCTCGTGCTATCTGGCGCTGAGAACTGTGTGTTGGTGGTTTGTCCTCTTGAATCGGGATAACTTCTTCGACCTGTTGAATTGGTTGGTCACTACGCGTAGATCGACTTCTCCCGCTTCCAACATGACGTTTCGCTGAGCCCGTTAAATCAATTTTCCGTAAAAGTTTATGCACACCTCCAACTGTCTATCCTCTCCCAGGAAACTCCGTAATGAATTTCCTTGCACCATAATGCGTTGTTTGGCGAGGAAATTTGATAACAGTTTTGTCTTCTTCGGTAAACACAACTGCGAAGGCGTTGTTGACCAGCTTTTTACATGCACTGTCTAGAAAGCGACACAGCATTCGATGACGTCCCTCATGCGTCACAACTAATACACCGTTTCATAGATAATTTGAAACCAAATTGAAAAGTTTTTATTTCGTCAAAATCGGCCGATATTCTCAAAAGTTACAGGGATTTTCGTAGTGTTGCCCGATTTTATGGACCACCGTGTATTTTCCATCGAATTATTCAACATTGCTATCCATTCCATACTCAACTGAAAATGTACATAGTTGTATCTAACTAATTATATTACTATATACTGTTAGATGTTAATTTTCTATAATTTAAGTAATGGTCTTAGACCATTAGGCTATTGTTTCATGTAAAGTATGTTTGACAGCTCTGCTAATAAGTACACTTTAAACAAATAAATTTCATTTCATATTTCCTTCGTTTGAAAATCAGATTAGCTGCTCTGTTTAGTACATTTTGTAGCCTGTTTGTAAGTGTTTGGGATAAATTTATGTGAAGCGTGTTCCAGAAATATAACTTGGATGTAATGATGGCATGTATTAGTGATTCTGTTACTGGTTGTGTGAGGTATTGTCGTATAAATGAGATGTTGCGAAAGGGCATATGGCATGTTTTGATTACAGTGTTGTTGAGATGAGTATTTTTCAAAGATCACACCAATATTGTGGACCTGTGATGTGGACTGTATTGTGACAATTTATATCTTTATGATCCGTGAATATACCTACCTATATTAGGACATTTTTCAATAATTAAATGCTGACGTTAATGGACAATACGCATTACTTTGATTACCTCCTTTACTCTTACATATTACAATAGCTATGTAAATTTTGTGTATATAATTACATTACTTACGTATACACTATATCAGTATTTCGTATACGTATTACTACACCTTAGCTCATTGTAAAAATGTACACTTAGATTATACATTGTGTTATCATTGCTACTTTATTGTATATTTGAGAAAAATAAACATTATGCAATGAAATATAATATTATCTTCTGCATACAATACAAGCATTAGACAGACTGTTGTTAACATGCTTGAAGCATTACTTACTCATTGTAAAGTGAGTCTATATAATTCAAATACTTGTGCGTTACTTCAGATGTTAACCAAAATTGGGAGTGGCGTCCATTTATTGGTCAATGTGTCTATTTGTGTGCTCACAGGTTACCTGAACATGGAAACCGTACTGTACGTGTGGGACCAATATGTATTAGGATTTGACAGCCCGGAATTTCATCGTGAATACCTTGCCGTTGTCACAGCTACAATGATTTTGTTACTCAAGTCTAGCCTCGTACCATGCAGTTCGGTGAGTTAAACTCGCTTATTACTGTTATTGAAAAGGTACGGTAATTCATTCCCTATTATTTCTATATATTCCTGTTATCCTTCTGTCAAATATACTCTAACACAAAAATATGTTAAATGTGTGATGAATACCTGTAATAACTTCCATCTTAAAACAGCTATTCTAAAGAATTAACACTTCAGCTTATTATTATATGAGAACTTATAAAACTTATATAAAATTATACACAAAGTAGCATTAGCAACATGTTTACTATAGTACAATTATAACGTATCAATAATTTTAACTGAGTGATACCTAAGCCAGTGGTGGGCAGCACTATTTTATACGAGAGCCGTTAGCAGGAAAATTAAATAAAACCTAGGGTAGACAGAGCTGCATGTCTACTTTTGCATGTAAACCGTTGATTCAATCTTCACTACACATATTGAATGAATACAACATTATTAACAACTATTAACAAGCTTTTTTAAGGAATCCTCATATTACTACACATTTCTCAAAAGTGCACGTACACTCCTCTGAGAGTAAACAGGTTTTTGAGCTATATACACTTTGGGGGAAAATTAGGCAAATTAAAACCGTAATAAAAAAATAAGGCACAACACACCCTTCATTGCTAACATTCAATATTGAAAGGCACTTAAGTGACGAGAATTTTGCACACTTCCACACAACTGAATCTTTGTCCATTTCTTCGTATAGCAATGATTTTCATCAAATAATATTTTGCTGCACCGTTTACTTTCAATATAGTCCATGTTGTACATTTGATGCATTTCAAGTGTGCCGTAAAATCTTACCACTCCGTTATATAGTACGTACATGCTGTGACGGTACCATCAGACACTCCCGAAGAATCTTTTTTTTTATTTACCTTCTTAAACTCACATACACGGGCCAGTGACCGGTGACTTCCTGTTATCTTCTTTCCTGTTATAGCTTCTGGTCTTAAAATCACAATTTTGTTCCTGTTATAGCTTCCAAAATTTATTCCTGTTATAGCCTCCACATTTGTTTCCTGCTATAGCCTCCACATTTGTTTCCTGCTATAGCCTCCACATTTGTTTCCTGCTATAGCCTCCATGGATGGTCAATGGGTTAGGAATAGTGTTAGGGTTTCCCTTACGAGAAACAGTTAAAAAGTCACTTTACTCATTTTAAACTTCTGTTACTGTATAGATAGATGTGTATCAGGTTGTATGAGAATGCAATGATTGTATTGTATTTATAAGCTGATTACCGAAGTAATCATTGAGATAGGCCATTCTTGGCCCTTTCCAAAGCTAGCCTATTAATGTGGTCAACACGACAATCTGACTAGCCTCACTTATAAGGGGTGGGGGAAAAACACCTAGTGTGAAAAACCCACCGAGTCTGGGCACACAATTGGTTCAAAATGTCTACATATGAACTACATATGTTGCACACTCCGCTAAGTCTATGATGGGTCCATATTTATTTACAATGAGATGACGACATAGCGGAGAGGTAAGAGACATAGGGAGCAGATATAGAGCATCTGAAGCACAGCAAACGTCAGATGGAAAAAAATATTCGTTTACGTTATTCTGGCATATAACATGGTAACTTCGTATTTTTCTTAAAAAATCTTAAGAACCGCTTATCACAGGGGTCTGCCATTTGGCAGATATTGTCTTTGGGTTAGTATCTTTCAGATTCATTCAGCATCTCGTCATGGAAGCAAAGTGGGTAATTTCTAAAAAATTATTTATTTGAAAATCTTTATATCCATGTCCACTTAGTGAGATCGGCCATTTGGCAGATATTGTTTGTGTAGGTTTCATTCAGATTTGTTTAGGGCATCGCTATTAAGATGATTAGATGTGATCTCAGCCAAGGTTTTTCCACAAATCTGTATCTGTACTTGGCAAATATTCTCCTTAGGGTGGTCTCTTCTAGATTTGTTATCGTCATCGCAGCATTTTCTGCTCTCCTTGGTCTTATTTATGTCAGGCAGTCTCCTCCTTGTTGTCTTCTCGTTCTAATATTAATATGGCGTCCTTGGACTCTTCTTTCATCTTTTTCTCTTTTTTCAGATGAGGGCCTTGAGGCCTCTTTAGCCTCTTGTTTACACAATTTCTTTTTTCGAGAACTAAAGCGGTTGTATTTTTAGATACATATAAACAAGGTTACAGCAGTAAAATTGCAGAGATCAATAGCAAAACATTACATCATACCTCTCAGGTCATTTATGTAGTAATATTGTATTTAAGTTGTGTAGAATCAGTATAAAATAGATGAATGTCTTTGATTATCAAGATTATCAATGTCACGGCAGGTGCAAGAGTTTGAGAGCGCAATAGCTGTTGAGAGTCGCAAATTGACTGCCGCTCAGTTCCAATTTGAGGTCAGTAACAAACTACATGAGTTGCAAATAGGTAGAAATCTTTATTGATTCTTTCTATTCGCTTATATTATTAGTTTTTTGTAAACGCGTTCCAATGTAATATAAACAAAAGGAATTGGCCCCTATTGTTTAGTTTTATTTGTGTATGTACTGTTAAATTTAATGGGAGTCTGGATTGACATTTGAGCATATTTGACGAAGCATTTACAACAGATTTAAGGTCTTTTAAGTTATATGTACTCTGGCCTATCACTGTACCACCGAAACAATCAGCAATATATCTGAATCATTGAATGTTTCATCTTTGACCACTCATGCCAGTGGTTCTGAATCTCAAGGTATTGCCTACATATATTACACTGTGTGCTATATAGTGGGTAAAAAAACAAGAAGTATGTACACCAAAAGAGAGTATCACTAACAATCAAAAGCCACCACCACAGAGGGAAAATACCCCTACATGACCACAATTCAAGATTCGTGTACTGACCAGAGGGCAAACCAAATCCAAGAAAAGAGGCCCAAGAGGCCTCAAGACGCTCACCTGAAAAAAAAAGAGAGAAAAAGAGAAAAAAAGAGATAAAGAGAAAAAAGAGAGAAAAGGGAGAGAAAAAAGAGAGAGAGAAAGAAGAGAAAAAGAGAGAAAAAAGACAGAGAAAAAAGAGATGAAAAGGAGATAAAAAGAGGCCAAAAGGATCTGACATAACTCTTTACGATACTGAAACAAGGTAAGAGGCCAAAGAGACCTGACAATACCCATTACGATACTGAAACAAGACAAGAGACAAAGGGACCTGACGATACCCCGTACGACACTAAAACAAGACAAGAGGCCAAAGAGACCCGATAATAGCCATTACAATACTGAAGCAAGACAAGAGGCAAAAGGGATGTGACAATACCCACTGCGTTACCGAAACAAGACAAGAGGCCGAAGAGACCCAACAATACTTATTATGATACTGAAACAAGACAAGAAGCCAAAGAGACCCGACAGTACCCATTACGACACTAAACAGAAGGCCAAAGAGACCCGACAATACCCAATACAATACTAAAACAAGACAAGAGGCCAAAGGGATGTGACAATACCCATTGCGTTACCGAAACAAGACAAGAGGCCGAAGAGACCCGACAATACTCATTATGATACTGAAACAAGACAAGAAGCCAAAGAGATCCGACAATATCCATTATGACACTACAAGACAAGAGGCCAGAGACTCAACAATACTCATTGCGATACTTTGCCAAATGGCAGACCCCTGCAATAAGCGGTTTTTGAGACATTGAATTTTTTTAAGAAAAAATATTACAAACATTGGCAGAAGTTACTTCCCCAAGCTGTGATGACAATACTATAAACAAATCTATAAGAGACCAACCCAACGACAATATTTGCCAAATAGCAGACCTCTGCAATAAGAGGTTCTTGAGAAGATTTTTTAAGAAAAAATGCGAACATCGGCACAAGCTACTTCCCCCAGTTGCGATGATGATACCATGAACAAATCTAGAAGAGACCAACTCTAGGACAATATCTGCCAAATGGCAGATCTCTGTGATAAGTGGTTATTGAGAAGATTTTTTAAGAAAATGTCAATATCGGACGAACGAACGAATGGACGGACGACGGGCGAACTCCAATCAGAAAAGGTCACTGAGCATAAGCTCATGTGAGCTAAAAAAGAAATGCGTTAAATTCCAGTGCTACTTTACTAATGGGAGTAAACGTCTGTGCGCATACTATATTAAATTCCTCATTGGAATTTCATTTTATCTATGAACTTGACAGTAACCCACCACAATGGAAATTTCAATATTGATAAACAAAATCTCAATTTTTTATAAAGTAATATGCATAGGAAAAACCACACTGGTATAAAATGAAATTATCTAATTGAAATGTACTTATTAGCGCCTGTCAAATACACTTCACATGAGTAAACACTGTGAATAACTTATGCCTGTAATGTTATAGTCTACTTCTCGGCCTTTATTATCTATGATCATATACAGTACAATACAATTAAGTTTCAGTATGTGTGGATTCAAACTCACTACCTCGCACAATCTTAATTGTCGCTTCTAACCACTGGACCCATGGCGACTGGCAGACAAAATAATTAGTCGGTTGTACCATTAATACATTGCACAATTAATCCACTCTGTACAATTTTTTCATCTTTTGCTTATTTAGTTACAAATTCAACAATCTCTCCATGTATTTTCATTACAGATCAAAAAGAATGACTATCAACACCTTTGGGGTCTTTTAATATGCGAGTCCAAGAGTCATCTACCTGCACTCGACCCTACACAAGGTCCCTATTTATGTTTATTTGTATTAACTAGTGTCACAGGTAATTGAGTCCAAAGCGATATAAAATCTGCATTATACTGTATAAAATAATCGGCATAATTTGCAAAACGAAGAAACTACATGGATCATGCAAAAGCAACATAAACATTATTGGGTCACGATCTCGCTGTACTGTCAGTGCCAGTGGTGCAGCGGTTAGAAGCATGGATTTTATGTGACAGGTTGCCAGCTCCAAATCACACAAACCAGGAATTTTTTGGGTTTTTTTTATATCTTGAATAAATATTCCCAGTACCAATCATAATTCAAAGTTACTACCCTACCCCTAGGACAACTTACCTTCCCACCTTCCATACACTATCCTCTTAAATACTAGTTAGGTTATGGGAAAACTAATTTCACATAATACTTAGATATTTATTACACACGTGTGACCACATATAATTCCACTATCTCTCAATGAGGAGCGGTTAGGCCAAGGAAATAAAATAAAGGCATGGATAATAGCAAAGGTACCTGGAAATAGCATTTGAATAATATATGAAGATATGAAACAACAATGCAGTCCATTTGTGCACCAATTTGGTGTATGGCCCTCCAGAGTGGATGTCTTAGCCAGCCTGTTCCTTTAACAGTAAAACATGACCTCAAACAGCCCAGCAGCCACATTGGAGACATTGGTACAATGATGTCATTCCTCCATACACTCAACCACACGACAGAAAGAGGGCAAGGGAGGAGCGAGAAGCACAAAGAGAACGGTGACCTAGCATTAAAAAGATGTTGTAATTAAGATGACATAGTCATATGGACAATGATGATGTGTACAAAGTTTCCTTGTCTGAAATAAACCTATAAATTAAATAAATGAAATGTCACGCTATGCTGTACATATCAGTTATTTAAATCAATAACTATTGAACTTTTACTTTGAGGCTAAGATGTTCAATCGGATAATGTCAACAGAAAGCTATGAACTGAAAATAGCCTTACATTATACTGCTGAAAGATTATAGCAGGTAATTCTATTTTATATGGGAACAGGAGAGCTGAGTGGTAGAGTGCCGGTCTTCGAACCAGAAGGTGGAGGGCTCAAATTTGAGCTATATCATTGTTTTTTCGTTGTATCCTTGGGCAATGTACTTTATCCCGATTGCTCTCGTGAACTTAGGCATAAGTACCGGTGAAATTTCTCCGAGGCAATGCAGATTAATATGCATTGGGAAAGTGAATTTGCGAGTGGCTTACCGGTAGTTATTATAGAGCTGCCAACCCCACTGTGACTCCTCACAACCGTAATTTGCCAAGCTATTCAAGCGGCTTAAAAGTGCTAAATATAAATGCCTAATATTCTTTTACTTTTAAACTACGATAAGGATTGTCGTACATTGCAACCTGTCCTGCATTGAAATCTGTACTTGCATATTTATATTACATATATTTCTGATTGTTTATTGATAGCAGCAAAACTGAGTTTTATGCTTCTGCTTTGTCCTAATTGAAATAAATGTATTTTCAGTAAAAAAATCAGATATTGTTGTCTACTAATTTCTACCACCATTACAATTAGTCGACTTGATATATGCTGCTAGTATTGTCTGCTTCATTGCAATGTGGAAAGTAACATCTCACTGCAATTCAAATTCAGTATAAACTATATTTTTTGTTTTTGTCGTAGATGTACTTATGTGTGTTATCTGCACATTATTACCACTTTGTTACCATCTCACAGGCTTCTTCAGCAACAGAAAGAAGTCGAACAGACAATACGGGACCAAGAAGACCGAGAGAAAAGGTTACAATTCTTATCTTACTTTCTGTAACAATTTTTATTACTATTATTATTTTTATTATTATTTTTCTATGCTTCTGTATTATCTGCATATTTGGTGCTGTCAGGTCACGTACGATTCTTATTAACATCGAGTCCGATGCTTCTCCACTTGTTTCAGTCTGTCGTTTTGTCCAGTATTTCCAGTATCATTACAAGTCCTGGATTTACTCCCCCATGAGACATGACTGTGCTGATATTACTAGTGGCTTGTGCTCTATGAATGATCACCCATCCACACCATAACAATGTCAACGCAGTAACAACTACACCAAGAGATTCTTTTTCGAATAACACATACCACCATAATTAGGTGGTTGTTATCCACGCGGATTTATTGTGTTTACTATTGACACCTTTCTATGTACATCAAGTAAATGACATTGTTGCATCAATATCCATAATAATCAATATTGTTTGGATTTCAATTCTGCTCTGAATCAGTGAACTGCAACGCCTAAGACTACAATCTGCGGCAGATAAGCAACACGAAGCCGATAAAGCGCGAAGGGAACTGGAGCAACTTCTGGCAGATGTATGTCACTAAGTTATGAATTTATCTACATACTATAGTAATCATCAGGACCACAGCTAGGGATCGCCAGCTGTATAAGACGATTATACTCGAGTTGTTGTTTGACAGAATATTGATGTTCCAACAATGTGCAACTGCCTATTTATTAGCGATCTACCCTTGGTATGCTAATTTTATGTGACTCTTTCCTTAAATATAATATTTGTTTTATTACATGGTTGTATGAATATTTTCCTGGATTTCAGGAGCACAAAAAGCATTTGGAATCGGAAAAGGCTGCCAAGGCTGAAATGGAGAAATTGAAGATGGAATTGGATCTGCTAAAAAACAAACAGGTATATTAGCGCACGAGATCAGGATATTTCTAATTCCTGCAAATCATCATCTAGCATTATCTTTATAGATGCAACATTTTTATACAGCATAAAGTTTTTCATTTTCATGCATCTCAAAATACACCTTACATTCATGTCTCATTTGAGTTTTGGCAAAGGACACGGCAGTTGAATTTAGTTAGAAGTAAGATAATGTCATGCAGTTGTTAAACAAAAGTTTCCTGGTAAAAAAATAGGTGAAGTCAGGATGGACTTTTTGCATAAGTCAGTTGTAATTATATGGTAGTGTTTATGCTTGTATCAAATGTTGGAGCTGTTGATTGTAGTACTTAGATAATGCACCTTGTGTTACAGAGACCAGAATCGGCTATTACTCTGGTGTCATCTGTAAGGTCAGTCGATTTGTTATCGCTGTGTAATTGACTGATTAACTGGCTGATATGAAAGAATAGAGTTTTTATAGTTGCACTAATGATGCCGTATATCTTGAAGAATAAAATACACAGCACTGCTAATGCCACTAATATCTATTGATGAATTTTTCAATGCTGTAGTTTATATGATAATTTACACATTAACATTTGTTGACTTAATGTCACAGTATTATGGAAATATTCCTTCTCCAGGCAGCTCTTGAAGCAATATCACAATGTATCTTTATACATCCCACTCTTTAGCTCTATCACACAGTGTGTATATATATATGTATATATGTGTGTGTGTGTATAATTATATACATACATACATACATGCTTACATGTGCAGTAACATTTTAATTAGTGCGATGTAAAATAAAATATTAATACATTATTAATAATTAATATTGACTGATGGCAAAGAGTGAATAGCTAGACAATTATTTTACTAGAATGACAATCTATCGTTGAAACACCATACAAAATGATAAAGAATGAACACCACCAGTATCACCTTATATTCATGTTTCCTGCAATCCACATAATCGTAAACTTCATGACTGAATCATCCAACACCCACCGAAACAATACAGAGTGACAAGGGCCACCAGAAAATATACCCTCACAACATTGCATAAACTTAATATAAAACTATATATGTATCATAGTGTATCTAAACATAAACTAATTAGACTATATTATAGTTGATGTTTACACATCCACTAATTTATATCATAGTGTACGTTTACATGTGCTATTCTTAAGCTGTCATAGTGTCTGTTTACACTGAATGTGCTGTTATTCTTTCAGCCGTATCCTTGTGCCACCACCCCCTTCCGCCGCTACGCACACTTCTCATAACACAATAGAGATACCGCACAGCCTCAGTCCCACCACTGATCCCCATCTACCAGCCAACACTGTCATGACAGATTTATTCCAGCGACTTGCAAACTGTGCTCATAAAAGTAAGTCAATTCCTTTACTGCAGCATACAGCAGAGATGCCTGAAGTATAAACTGTAAAAGGAGTCTTCAATAAACAGTAGAAAGTTCTCAATGTAGATCAATGTAGAATCAATGCAATTGTAACATTCACAGGTCATTGCCCGGTACTATGGTGCCTTGTAACGCTTGCTAAAAATACTAGGATGCTGGCATGGTATAAAATTTCAGTGTGCTCTCATTCGGGTGTTAAATATCTAAATATACATCAGAAAGTCTGCACCCATAAATCAGTAAGTAGAGCCACAGTCTGCACCCATAAATCACTATGTAGAGCCACAGTCTGCATCCATAAATCACTATGTAGAGCCACAGTCTGCACCCATAAATCAGTAAGTAGAGCCACAGACTGGTTACCCAGAGGTTTTTTCTGCATTTTTCTCCACTTATATATAGAAGCACAATGGTACCCCATTAACATTACAGTAATATAACATGGCATGCATTTTTGGATGGTGATAGTTGCCCACGGTGATGGAGATGAGAAGGACACGCTGAATGAAGAAACGAAGATCTACATGAAGCAACACATCGCTGATGTGAAACGAGCCGAGGTAAGGAGTGTTCGTGGCATGTGAAATGAGGGGAGCTAAGGGCTGTTGAAGAGACATATCAAATAAGAGGGATGGTGCATTTGCAGCATGTGAAATGAGAGGAGCTAAGGGCTGTTGAAAGAGACATATCAAATAAGAAGAGGGACGGTGCGTGTGGGGCATGTGAAATGAGGGGAGCTAAGGGCTGTTGAAAGAGACATATCAAATAAGAAGAGGGACGGTGCGTGTGGGGCATGTGAAATGACGGGAGCTAAGGGCTGTTGAAAGAGACATATCAAATAAGAAGAGGGACGGTGCGTGCGGGGCATGTGAAATGAGGGGAGCTAAGGGCTGTTGAAAGAGACATCAAA
>WURV02203670.1:0-11486 GCA_011762755.2 Epimenia babai
TATATATACAAGTCTGGAAAACTGGAAAAAGTGAAATCAAAAAGATTACTATGTGACTAAAGCTGTAAAATATAATTTGCAGAATTCGTAATAGTCAAGTGTAGATGGGTATGCGAAACAAACTATTGCTATGGAATGTCAGAAGCTACGCATAACTACGATTGAAGAGTAGTCTTGAGTTTTATTTGAAGATATTGAAATGTAACACCTTTTTTGACTGACTACGTAATATAGATTAACACAAGCTTTCATCTAAAGGGGAGACAACAAAGGGCAAGAGGAATTCTGTCATATGGTGACATGTATATATGTCTGATCATATATACATGTTACTTATTTCTTCATTCAAGGAAACATACCTGCACAAATACCCAACAGTTTACTGCGTACTTTGATCTTTAACGAGCTGTACTGTCAGGTCATATTTATCAGTAATAGTCCCATACAAATTATAGATAACAAAATAGGTACACATGGCTGTATTATCTGACAACCAGGTGTTGTGTTCGGTAATCTAACCCGGCCGTATACAGGAATATCTAACTAATGGTTAAAGCTGATGGGGGTGCATACCAATAACTCGATGACTTACGAAGACATCGACGTTTGATTGCATTGTTTGACATTCATTTTGACTGATATTTCCACTTCAGAAGAGGGTTAATGTAGACTTCTATTATTAGCATTGTATTCACCTAGATTTGTAATTTGTGAATTCGATCAAATTGTATAGTTATTGCGAAACCATTTTGATCCAAGTGCCAAAGCGCAAGAAGATTCAGGAGTATATCGAATAATTATCGACTGCACCAACAATATTTTAGGTGGTTCGAGAAATTCCTGCGATTTGATGATAGATTTTTCATAACTATTAATTAATAATTGTTAAAGTGTAGAATATTCAATTTTATTACAACATGATTTAAATGTAGGTGTACTCACTCCCCTACCCTCAAGACCCTTATAACTTCATATATATAAGCTGGTAGAGCTTTAAGATGAGTATTCTGTGGTCCTCTTCTTCACATCCTTGTATGTTATCGTACTAATTATTATTTCTTTTCTGCATACATTTGGCAACATTTTTCATCAATATTTCTTTACTATTGCTATTCTTCCATTCAATTACCCTATGGAGTGTTACATAATATGTATAATATACATGAATATAATTGCAAGGCCGGCCTATCATACGTAAATTAATGATCAGATTACAGATGGAGGCTATTCAGAGTTTCCACTCGTGTAGAGTTATTGACAGCTTCATGCGTAACTACACTTGAATCAAATAAATTTGTGATACAGTAATTAATACATAATTTATTAAAGCTGCTCGGCCTGCATTTAAAAAAAATCGGCCAAATTTGCTTCTTGTGGCCCATTTTCCTATTTATGGTTTGATGTTTATGCTTGAACTAAGCTTTAAGTTAACAAACATTGGTATAACTATAACTATATTTTAGCACTATGTATTTCAATATACGCATATATATGCAGGAGTATAGAACCTTATCTATTAATTCTGCCTTTGCTATCACTGGTCTTCTGTGTGGATATTTTTCACTATGTCATGTTTTATGTCAACCTATATTTAATAGGTGTACAGTATTCATATGAAAATGTACCTTTTAACTGATTAAATTATCACATGTTTTTAAGCCTTATCCTGCTGAAGGAGCTGAATCCAGAAATCTTTCGTGAAAATCATGCTTAATCCAGTAGAATAAGACTTAAACGTTGTAAATGTAATTTGCATACTTATATACATTATTTATAGATTTGTCTAATTTGTTGTTACAGCACCACTAGCTTCATATATAACATTAGTATATAGCCTACAGAATATACCATATACCATACTATATACTGTTTTCTGTGATAAGCAAATGATTATGGTCCATGCATTCTGAATTTATTAATCAGAATACTTGTACTAGGATTGTTATATCATAATTATTTATTGTTATTATATCATAATTATTCATTGTTATTATATCATAATTATTCATTGTTATTATATCATAATTATTTATTGTTATTATATCATAATTATTTATTGTTATTATATCATAATTATTTATTGTTATTATATCATAAATATTACACACTACAGACTTTACAAGTAGTTGCCTAATATATGCATGATGTTATGTTATTTCAGCACTTCAAGGGTTAATCATCCATTGCATAATATAAAAATTAATTTTTTTTCAATACATATTCCCATTGCTCGTATTTGTCAAAACAGTACACTAGACGTACGACTCTATATGTATAGTGCACATGTTGATAGGATAACAGGGACTGTGGCCTGGAGCTAACCCCCCCCCCCTGTAGCTTCAGCGTTAGAGCAGATCATGGTTTATGTTTTTGTCCGAAATAAATTTCATTTACTGCTCTGCTCGGTTTATGTTGAATACTGTGAAGGCTCATGCACCCTTTTGCATTACGTGTCGTTTTATGACAGCAGGTTTAATTATGTACGGAATTACGGATTTATTATCAGAGTAATTAAAAAATGCGTTTAGAATATTTCTCGGGAATCCGGTAACATTGTAGTATATAAAATATCTCGGTGCAGTGGTTAGAAACGGTAAAAAGTTAGGCCTTTCACATACGAGGTTGCAAGTCCAGAACCATACGGAATAAGAATTTTTATCCACTTGTATCTAAAATCAGAAAGGTTCTCGTGCTCTATTGATAGAGTAATCAATATTGTAAGTGTCATTAACCTTTGCCTTGTCAAACCTAGAAATATCATTACTAAATACATGTCAAATAAAACAACATGGCTGCATAGGGGTTAACTGAGTTGCACTCCAACCATGCCTTCTTTATCCGCAGAGATTACGGTAGCACTCGACCGAATAGTTCTTCCTTACAATCATTTATACGTACCGTTATTTCATGAATTTATTTAAAGTAGGTCATACCCTCGGACTGTCCTCGAAGTCGACTAAATTAATGTATTTATCGATGTATTCGCAACCCCTTACCGGTTACCGTATCATAAGGAGTTCGACTTGAGCAACCTATCGTATCAATCTTGTCTTAGCTCTTAATGTCAAGTTGTTATTGTGATGGCTTCACGCGTGATTGATAGGGATATAGCTGGCAATAAATTTTGTCAATGGATCAACATTAAGGCAGGGTGTCGCCCCGCAGCATGGTTGGCATTTTTAACACACTTAAAATATATGAAAACTTGTACGTACCTGTAGTGTATGTTGGCAGTTAAGTGTTTTACCTGTACTGTTGACAATATTTGACAATTCACTATGTGTTATAAGGAACTGAGTTAATCTGTAAGTTGTGATACCTTATGAACATTGGCCAAATGTCATTTCTATATACAAGTTTTATTTTCCCTACGTACCTTAAGATTTATACACCATTTTTTATATTCCTCAAGTACACGTTAAAAAGCCATTTATTAAGTATTTTTTTATGATTGTTTACATCTAACACGACATTACGACGTTTAGTATATTTTAACCGTTGTCCTGAATCTGAAAATGTCCGTATTTGAATAAATGTTAAATAAATCCATCTCACAGGACGGGAGATAAGCTGTCAGCAAGTTAACCACGCTATATTATAATGACAATAATATATAATTGATGAAATTAATGATATTACATTGCCACTGATTACGTGATTGCATATTTTACAGATCAATAACGTACGTACATTGTACACGATAGAGCTGCTGTAATATAATTTTGGATCATTATTATACTCGTGTTAGTTAGATTGTATATTTATAATTATGTCGCGCCAAATGAACGGAGGCTTCAAACTTCAACCACTGGATATGAATAGCGATAGCCCGCTGCTCATACGGCGTTTGGAACATTTGAGTAAAGATGACGTTAGGATAGATGCCTCGAAGAGTGACAGGTAGGCACGGTCGGGTATAGCTGTGGCACATAATGGGTAATGAGATGAGGGCAATAGCTTTTATATAGACTAACTAATTTTAGTAACTAATTTGATAAAAAGGTGTTGTCCTTACCTCTTAACCCTGTGGACACTGATGGCTCTGTTTTACATCATTATATAAATTACGACCTTTGACAACAGCGTGGAAAGGGTTAAACTACGTTATGAGACCAACATGGCTACCCGCCCCTATAGTTACAATTGGTAATGAGTTATTGAAATGAAATGAGTAAGTGAAGATTATGGTGAACTAGATGCGTGCGTAACTGAGAACATAGCGACAATTCCTTCAGTTACTGATCGAGTCTTTCAACCACTGAACTAACTCCTGATTCGTCTGTTTATTTTTCTCTCTATTGTAACATTTTATTCCAAGTCATCAAACTAGCTACCGCATTTGATCGGGAAATTGCGTTTAAGTTTGACTTTGGCGCATCTTAAATCCGTATTTCTGATTTTTTTATAGCAGTTGAGTTATCGATAGGACACACCCCAAAAAAGTATGCGCTATTTTGAGGATTACAGTATTGTATTTGGGTTTTATAGAAGAAATGAATACTATATTACTTTTAATGCTGCATTATCATCAATTTAGATAATGTACACACTTTAGTATAATTTCTCTGTGTAATACATTCATAATTGAAAATGATTGCATTTGAGTGATTTGACTCTATTCGGGAGTGACTGCAGTAAACTGCGCTGATTGCAGTTGCCATTATTAGTTTTTGAAGAATGAACCTTCATCTGTGCTCTCTGTAAATTTAACTCCACCTGGCATATCCCTGCTGAAGCATATCGCGGGTTGAAAACCCCTGATTTACCTCCATCAATTGTTGCCATTGTGTCATATAACATTTCCAAAATGAACCACGCCGAATTGTTCATCTAATGATGGCCTAGGACAATGCACCACCCGGGCGAAATGTGCTTCAATTTTGGACATTAAATATCATGCATTCAGTCTATAAGTCCTATTACTATGTGAAGATTAGTTTGATAGTATATTATTTATGAATCTAGTGCATTTTTCTGACCAAAAGTGATACCTATGTCCTGAAAAAGATAGCATATAGTTGTATCCCAATGACTGTATACAGACGGCTCATGATTTTGGCTCCTTCTTCTCTTCAATCTCGCTCTTTATTCAGGAAGTTAACCGTATGTATGAAATGCGGAAGATTTTCTAGCTTCAATATTGAAAAATGTTTTTTATGAAGTTGGTTAAATTCAAGGGTATAACAACGAAATATGGTTAAGTTTGACTGGAATTTGCCACTATTAATACAGTAGCGCTAATGCATTTTTTCCTCATCTGTACAGCGAACGATGTTTTTGTTTGCAGTACGGTGACGGCCATGCCCGACACTGTCGCCGTGTGTCGCAAGTGTAAGGGAGGCTTCAGTCCTGACGAGCAAATGGTCAACTCGAACGGAGAGGTCTGGCACACTCAGTGCTTCGTGTGAGTTCCTCATGTTTCAGTTGTTTCAGTTCGTTCCTCCAGTTCTGATCTTAGTCGCGCCGGGTAAAATCACTCAGCCGACTTCCTGTGACATATTTTATTCCAGCACTAATTCTTAAAATCATCTAGAAGTCTGCCTCAGACATTTTTTAGTATTCTGTGATCGTAATTAGTAAGATCATCTAGAACTTTCTGGAAATTTCTTTTTTGGATGACAAATTATTTACTGTAGGTATTGGTATTGGTGATGGTATTTGTGTAAGCTTGACTAATCATTCACATTCTTGATTGACTATTAATACGTAAAAGTACGACTTAATTTTTTCATTGATAATTTTTTTGTTAGTAATTCACTTAAATTTTTTAAGCATTTTCACTTTGGTAAATTTTAACCTCGAAATTATTATAATATGTCAAATTTTTACCTTTATAATTTAAATTTAACACCTTAGTTAGTATATGGCAATTAACTTCCATAAAGTTTGCTTAATATACACCATCTTTAAAAGAGATTGGTACAAAATTGATTTAAATAAAGTGTACAATACCTAAGACTTGCATCTGGTAGACGCAAAATACTCACAAATCATTCGTGAACCACCCACATCTGCCCAAAATAGAATTCCGAATATCATTACAATGTCACCGTAATTAGTCAAACCAAAATGAAAGCCACGTACGTGCGAACATGAGAACGGACTACATTGCATTGTTTCATTATCAGTAATTATTCTAATTGCCTGACAGTTATCATCCGTTTGTTCTAGAATCTAGATATATCCGCTGCTGGTACCTCTGAGTTGGTACAAGTCGAGTTGTAACTGCAGTTCATAGCACGGCCAACCTACTGTGTATCTCGTTTATTGTAGTACATATTCACAGTAGCTTTGTATGTATGTATGGTCAGCTAGAGTCGGCTGACGTCATGGTTACGTTCTTAATCGTAATCTTCTGTATGAAATTATTTATCGTAGTTCTCATACCGTGTGTATCGGGATATGGGCATGATCATTGACGACTAATTCATGAAGATGCTGCAAACGACTCGGAGTTGTCATGTGACTAATTCACGTCTTGCGAATTGTTAACAGGCATAAATAATTTCTAACATACATTTTTAAATTTTAAAATTTAAATATTTTCATTTTGTTCGGTTTTTACCCCTTAGCGATTTTCCGACTGAGTTTACCGTTACTTCAGGTAGATTTGTTTACTTCGATTTACGGACGTTGTATGACCGTAGTCGTAAAAAAGGCAAAGGCGCGGTTTTGGTGCTACTTTATAATTAACTGTGAGTCTAGCATGACTAACGCATGTCGAGGGGTGTAGTGGCTTTGGCTTTCAACAACAGCTCGTACTGTGCTTCGACTAACAGCTCGCAGCAGGCTAACAGCGGCGTTGCCGTCGTCGCATCGTGCGATAAATGCGGCGAAGAACTCAACCAGTACGGTGAGATTGTCAACTACCAGGGTCGCTCGTGGCACCCACGTTGTTTTGTGTAAGTAAAAATTCATTCGCGACCTCATCAACCTGGTTATTGTGTATATCATGCCATATGTGATAATATATAATATGTGATAATATAATGCGTCCGATCCCCTCTTTGATTTCGTATCCCATCTTGTGTCTTATACTTTATTTACGTGTACGAGTCTGGATGAAATCCTCTGTACAATTTCATATGTCATCTTGTATCCCGGATATTGTTTCCTTTTCCGTATTGATCATTGTATCCCATTCTTTGTTCGATGTCATGCGCCATGCTGTGTCTGATATTTTATCGTATCCCATATTTGGTCAATCCTTTTTTTTATCCTATAATGTATCTTATTTTCTATCTGACATTGTATCCCTTCGTGTATTTCATAGTCTATCCCATCCTGTATTTCATCATGTATCCCATCCTCTGTGCAACACTGTATCCCATCTTATGTTTGATGTCCATGTAACCAATCCCGTATTTCATAGTGTATCCCATCCTCTATGCAAAACTGTATCCCATCTTATATTTGATATCCATTTATCCAATCCTGTATTTCATATTGTATCCCATCCTTTATGCAACAGTGTATCTTATGTTCGATATCCATGTATCCAATCCTGTATATCATAGTGTATCCCATCCACTATGCCACATTGTTCCTGTTCCTTATCTTATGTTCTATATCCGTGTATCCAATGTTGTGTCCCATTATCGCGTCCATTATTGTTCTGTGGATGGTCGTGGTATTGGGTAATTTTACATTTAGACACGGCGTACGAACGATGAAGTACAACTTTGTGGCGAGTACTTAGTGTTCATTGGTCGGTTGCCTCCACTGTTCACATTGTTTAATAAGAAATGTGAATAAAAATGCATGGTATGTGATTGTTGGTGACGTGTATTGTTCTTGCATGTCTATTCGCTAATAATCGCCTGATGTAACCACATGTAACCACATGTACGTGATGTGAAGGAGGTATATGCGCAGATGATTACTAAAATCTAATTACAGGTGTCTAAATCACGTTAAAAATAACACGTGTAAATATGAAGAGAAATGTGCAGAAAAAACCTATACCTCTGATGGGACTTGAACCTATGACCTCCAGATAACCGGTCTGGTGCTCTACCAACTTAGCTACAGGAGGGCAAGATTTATTCTGAGCATTTAGTTATTCAGCACTGTTTTGAGAACCACTGATATTTAAAGTACGTATATCATGCCAGTGATATACACAGATATGTGTAACAAGCATGATGGACTGTAAATTGATTAATACGAAAAGTGAAGGTAACCCCTTATTGACTAGGATTATGATTAGCACAAGCTTTCGTATACAAGTACACTTCATCAGATGCAATGATTGGCTGATTTTTGCAGTGTTTTCTATATTAACGTGATGTTAATATCTCATGTAAATACATAAACGTAAATGGTAACAATAATAACTACAACGTGGATGCATTTTGTTGTGTTAGCTACAGTATATCATAAAGTGCCATAATTAAATAGGTAATTCGTTTTTGATTAATTTTTCAATAAATTTTTTGGAAAAATCTTACTGTTAATCAGTCAAAAAGGTGTCGTCTTTTTATTGTATTTTATAACATTGTCAGTGTTATAATTATACAGTCAATGATAGAGACATTATGTAAGAGTAGAGTCTGAATTTTACGCCTTTCTGAAAAAGAAAAAGGCATTTATTGTGTCATCGGGTATAAAGGCTCTATAATATAATGGGCCCAATTTTAGGTCTGGAAGTAATTGAGGGGTGCAAGAGTGTGTTTGTGGGGGTGGGGGGAGGGGTGGCGAAACCCCAAATTGAACTGTTCATACAATTCGATAATTAAATTGGTGAACAATTACGTATTAAGACAGACTTTTTGAAAGATAGATTTATGGAAAGGCACAAGATGGTGGAACTATATTGATGGATAAGTACATTGAACGGCATAACCATATACAAAAATACTGAACTTTGCGTTGGTACAGTATATTTCCCACATGTCAATAAACTACACTGGTGTAGGCGGACACGCCGCGTGGAATGGGGTGCACGAGCAAATTAAATCCATTTAACGTAATTATCCTCAATTATAGTCATACCGCATGGATGTTGGTTGAGATCCATTTACTAAACTCTGAAAGCACTAATGCATGACTAACTCCTCGTGGTAATCATGTTGGGTAGTGTCAAATCAACAAATATATCATGTACAAAGTTTCATGCCGCGTATTGGGTTATCACAATATATTCATATACCGTACTATATATACCAATTGCCTTTTAGTTTGTTAGGCATTTAGTAATACAGAATAACATTGATAAAATTGTTGTCGGTATCATTCCATTGCTCTTCGCTTATCTTCATGCTCTGGGTAGGGCTTCTCATACTCTGGGTAGGGCTTCTCATACTCTGGGTAGGGCTTCTCATACTCTGGGTAGGGCTTCTCATACTCTGGGTGAACCTTCTCATACTGTGGGTAGGGCTTTTCACGCATACAACATGTCATCTATACAACACAAATGATGTTCAATTTTTCTGTATAAATTTCAATAAAATCTACATTGATGATGGTTCATATATTATGATCGTTATCATAGGCCTATTTCTATTTGTTTTCACAAATTTGCAGTGTAATATTGTCCTATATGTGTTAAAAGCTAACGCCAATAGTGTGAATTGTCAGCAATATTCAATGTGGACCTGCACAATTATATTGGATGTTTTTAATACTTATGTAAATTTTTCTATAAAAGGAGAAACACAGCCAAATATTAATCGCATTACCCAGACCGTAGTTCACGAATTTCACTAGATCTACAAGTCAAGACCTTAGTTCCGATTGTGTCAATGTAGATTTACAAGCCCAGATCATAGTTCTGATTTTCACAGTAAAGACCTATAAGCCGTGACCATAGTTATGAAGTAGGCATTATAGACGTACAGGCTGAGACCATAGTTATGAAGTAGGCATTATAGATGTAAAGGCTGAGACCATTGTTCTGTAATTCACAGTGTAGAACTACAAGCGACCATAGGAATTTGTGCGCCTTTATTACGCATATTTCTGTCATACAATCATGCTACAGGAGATCATTTTCCATCGAATCCTTCACCTATTAGATAACATAATTATGGACCACACTTGATTTATATACAAACAAGAAATCATTCAACACAATTCATGAAATCTTTTGCATTATTATAGATCATCTCCACACATATCTTAGGTTCTCCATTGTTTGGATGTTTTAGGTGTGCCCAGTGCTTCCAGCCGTTCCCGCAAGGAGTTTTTTACGAAGTAAGTTGCTTTATTTATCTGGTGATTGCATGTGAGCAAATATATGAACTATACCCTCCATGCTAATCAAGCCTCGGGGCCAATCGGCTTATTTTGCTCAGCTGCTAAAAAACAAAATGATTTTAATTATAATTTAAGACTTCAGTTGACTGAAGATAAGCTTCACTCGCTTCAGTTTGACTGAGGACATGTGGATGGATCTTGTTTGTTACATTACTGGCGTGGATCGACCAATGGTTGACTATTTCAATATAATTATAATAGCAACAGACTATACTAACTTTGTAAAGGACCAATGATGACCCAGAGAATGGGTTCATCCCTGCCTATCGCAACATAACATTTCGGATGAAGAAACTGTTTTAATTCCATTTGTGGTGTATTTAATTGTTTTATCATTCTATTTTAAGTGTCAAAACCCGATCTACGTAAGATGACAGCATACCAGCACACTACATTTCTTTCAAGTATTTTAGGTTTATTAAGATATTTTGTCTAATTAATCTTTGATGTTTACAGTTTGGCGATCGAAAGTACTGCGTTCATGACTTCCAAGTGCTCTTCGCACCGTGCTGTGGCAAATGTGGTGAGAATACTTAGTTAGGCTAGTCAGAAATAGGCTGATCAACAAGAAAATCGTTACGTAGTATACTGGCTTGAGAGGAATTGATCAAAGGTTTTCTTGATTCAAGTTTCACGACCTACCCACTACGTTAACTGCCCTTTAAAAGAATAAATAGCTGACCATTCATACTTTTTTAGAATGACTTAATTAATTCTCTCGAGGTGAAATATTCCTCAAAGCAGTCTACCGAAAAACATTGTTGAATTAGTGAGATTTTCACGATCAAGCTTGTTCATCATACCTCATACATATATGAAGGTTTAATTCAAATATATATCATAGCATAATTATAAAATCTATCATATAAGTATGAAAGATTACACGAATTTCTCTTTAATCTGCCTAACACGACACTCAACCCACACGTATATAATCAATAATCACTATCGGTAGTTGTATGAAAAGTCATAGATGAAAGAAGGAAAAAGAACGTTAATTGTGAATGTATAAATGTAACATCAAGTACTACACTCAACCATTCAATTTATTATAGTCAGTCAGTTCAGGCCTCAGATATCATGGTATATTGTTAATCTAACTTCAAATCTTGGTGTGTTCTAATAAATGACTCATAAAAACATATCTTTTTGATACAAGTAAATTAAGTGGTAACACCTTTATGGCTCACTGCGGAGATATAGATCACGAGCTTTCGAATGTTAGAACA
>WURV02203681.1:0-11486 GCA_011762755.2 Epimenia babai
TCCTAACTTGACGATAACAGCTTCATGGTAATAAAAAGACTATATGTCCCGATTTGAAGTGATTTTCGCCACGTTGAATAGATTTCTCTTTGGGGAAGAATTACATGAGCCACCTTGACTATTGTTGAGAACACGCTGTTATGACAACGTGACGTCACCACTTGAGTACTTTATTCATTATATTACCCGTATACGCAAATATTTTCGTGAGGTATTATTGCCGCGAAAACCGTGAAATCGTTCGTGGGCCGCGAAAATATTCATCCGCGTAACTATAAAATGTGATATAGAAACTATCTACTGACGTAACACGCAGTACACACACCATGAGGTCAAGTCTCAATAATAACTGTCACTGTCACTGGCCTAATAAATTTGTCACCTAGCGTGGGCTGCAGTTTGTGGTACCATGGCAACGCGCGTCACGTGATGCAGTTGCAGACGACATACACCGTATTTGCACACGATGACGGTTTACTCAAGTTCATAAGACATTGTTTTACCGTAGACGAAACACGTACTTTGGCGCACCCCGATTACGATGTCTATCCTTAATTATTTTATATGAGCGGTGATGTTTAATGGTTGAATGGTAATTTTAATGAAAAATTATAGGCTTAGCTGTCAAACCCACCCACAAAACTATACAACAATATCAGTTGACACATCAGTCAACTATTTTGAATACAGAACAAATATGAAGTGATAAATATTACGACCTGTATGTACAAATATCAAATAAATAATTACAGTTGTTCCACTTACTGTATGTTTATTTTGATACAAACAGTAAAGGCTGTGGTTTCATTCGCAGTTGTAGCGAACAGACCTTGTTCAGAATAGGGTAGATACAGAGTTAACAGATATAGCAGTACTTTATAAAGTACCACTGGTGTTAATTTAAACTCACAAAAAACATGACAGTGGGAGTGATTATTTTATACATACAAATAAAATAGTAAAAAAGTTGCCAAGTTTACTTAGTGAATCAAACAAACATGCAAGCAGTATTAGTGGACTAGTTACATGAACTGGATTGTCATTTCTCTAAAGCAATATCGATGTACATTTAATAACTCCAGTCTTGTATTTATCATGGAAACAATTACTGACAGATGTTTCAGGGTTCTTGTAAATACCTACATCGTAAATTTACGAGTGAATATTATGTATCTGCCTTATGACAATGCAGACGCAACAGAAATGGACATAAATTACATCAAAGCAATATTTGAACTCAAGATATATTGATACTTGCTGCATCGCTTGAACAACAGAGCCACTCACAAACAACTTGCTGCATCTTATACAGAAAGAAGCCAACTTCTCAGATGTTAATATAAACAATTAATGAAAAATAGTCCGTAATAATGAATCATATTTTTCTCTATTCACCTATCACTAACAGGAACATCGATTTAGATTGACAACTATCATATCACAGTAGAAATATCACAATGATAAAGGCAAATATGGTTACAAATCTAGAAAACTAAAACCTTTGATTCAAATGAGCAGTACAAATGAAAAAATATCTTTAATAAGATGTATATATCGGGCCACTACAGAAGCGATGATCACGTAGGTGATGTTCCCAATGATGTTGGTAACTACGATTTTAAAAATAATTCAACGTTCTCAGTTAATCATCGCTGGTGATAACTAAGCCAAAGATACAAAAACGCGACTCAAGTCGTTTCATTTATAATGAATATCATTTCTTCTTAACGCTCCTCGCATTTGTTCGACTCGTGACTGCCGTGACACGGTTGGCAGTCGAAGTTCTGCTGCTCGTTGAACCCATGGCAGACGTCCTTGATTTTGACAACAATGTGCTCTGAGCAGATACAAAATTCATACATCAGACATTTGGTAAATTATTTACGTAGTAGAATTTTATTTATATATTTACATGGCACTATGTAGTTTATTTAGTATATTTATCACATGGCTGGAGAGTGTGGGTGCCAGGCTTTTTCGATGCTTATTAAAACCATTGCCTGCAGTTTGTATCGCTATGTACATTCACCATCATTAGGTTGAGTCGTGAAATAACAGCTTGGCAATATCATGAGAGGAATAGTAATTCTTAACTTGATAACAAAAATCTGGTGACAAATGTACTTACACGTGCTGATGTTGGTTTATTATTTACTGAGGATGACTGACTCTTGCTACTGCACTCGGGCTGAAAGACATGGATGTACTAATCTATATGCTGATCACTAAATGCTGATCTATGGGGTTTTCCATTGTATGCGCGGGAAAATTACTTTATTTTGATTGCTCTGAACGAGTTGGGTTAAGAAGAGTGGTAACATCTGTAAAGCACTTAAAATGTATAAGCGTTAATCTTTGCTGTGCAGTGGATATTATAATGAGGGGACTTGTGAAATTTATTAATGGCAACTTTGATAAATAAGCACAGTCAAAGTAAATATGCGAGCGACGCATTGGCGCATGTTACTAATGTGTTTCCAAATAGTCTGTTATTTATCATCATTTTGTAAGATGCATTAATACGTTTGTAATGCATAATGAGTTGAAAAAATGTACTTTTTACAAAATGTACATTGCTCTACCGGCCTGGAGTGTCCCATTGGGTCATGGTGATTTCCATTTATTTAGTTAACGGCCAGACACCGCATGACCTCATTGGGATTGAGACCTGCATTGTGAGCTGTGTCCTATTATACTTCCAGCTGTTGTCAAAGTTTATTAAATGCACAGATGGACAGATAACTAGGTTGAGTTGACTCCCTGGCTTGCCGGCAGTCCACCTGCACTAACCCATCCACCACTACGTACTCTGTTACAACTTTACCAAGTCACCACTTTCCCGCTGACTATAACTTTACCTTATTCTTGTCCTTGTCAGAGCTGGCACTGCCAGTGGCCCTTCTTGTCTGCGACGTAGTCGTGTGCATCTGCTCCACCGGTCGAGCGGCCGTAGAGTCTCCTGATACAGATTCCTTGATGCATGACCCGGAGGGCGCCTCCAGTAAGACAGCCGGGACATTAGTCGCCCCATCTATGCCATCATTCCCATTTAACTCCTTGTCGGCTGCACTCCCGTTTCTCATCTCGTAGTTGTATTGCTTCATCATTTCCAAAACATTTGTCGTACCTTTTGATTTCCCCTGGTGCATGTGAATAATTATAGTGGTAAAGAGGATAACAAGGTCATATTCCCTTTTTCTGATCTGTTAAGACTAAAGACTCGCTGTGCCACCTGTGCGCTATCTTGTCATTTCACTACATAATCATGATTCTTGGCCTATCATAATAGTATCTATAGGCAGTAAAGAACCACATCAACGTTTTAATTAAGTGCTTGAATTCTTGGACACCTTGATCTATAAAAAACTACTGATGGCCAGCTACGTATACCACGCATACTCCCAAAATAGGTAATGTGATTAGATAGAGTAGAATTGTGTAGGCTTATATATATTATTATCAAGTTATTATTAAAGTATTTTCAATGCAGCTTTAGTCGTAAGGCTGTCAGTCGCACTCAACACGAAAACATGCGATAAAATAATAACCAGTTGACAATAATCTGAAGCTGAATTCAAGAATGAAATTAAAACAAGGAGTAATCTTAGTGAAATACAACCAGCATGTAAATGCAGGTCATATAGACGAGGCAGCTATATAATAAAATACCTAGATTAAAAAGATGAAAGAATGGAGGATAGAAGGCAAAAACTATGTATCAGGGTATGCTTCTCAATAGAGATGCGCTTTCAGTTGGGATTTGAATTGAGTTACGGAAGTTGTGGAACGAAGTGAGGGGGGGGGGGAGGTTTTTGAATAACTGTGGAGCTACTTTGAAAGAGCGTCCACCGAAACGACTGCTTCTGAATAATGGTTGGCTGGGGACAAGAGTAGCCGACTGTCGGGTGCTGCGAGACGGTACATGAACGCTAATAAGGTTTGAAAGGTAGGAGGGAGGAAGTTTTTGTATGCATTTAAAGGTTAGCAAGAGGATTTGAAATTGGATACGGAGGTGGACTGAAAGCCAATGTAGTAATTCAAAGGTAGGGGTGATATGCATGCGCAGTGTATATCACATTGTATGTGCGGAAAATCAACGACCAGAGGAGAGAACACAAAATACCACCTAGACACATGTATTTTCTCCTGAGTTCAAATGTAAATAGCACATTGTAGGTGCGTAAAATCAAAGACCAGAGGAAAGAACACAAAATGGCACGTAGACACGTGTAGTGTCTCCTGAGTTCAAATGTAAATAGCACATTGTAGGTGCGTAAAATCAAAGACCAGTGGCGAGAACACAAAATATCAACTTAGAAAAGTGTACTTTTTCCTTTTTCCTGAGTTCAAATGCAAACAGCTAATGTACTAATCATAATTTACGACTAAGTAGATTTCATAAAGTGATTTGACAGGTGAATGAACCGGGGTTCATGTGGGCATTACAAAAATAAAAATATATATCCACGATACTCAACCTCAGCCTAATTCCCATTATCCATTACATTTCATAAATATGGCAACTTTCAATATATACCCTTTATTCTTATAGCATTTAAAGTAAAACGTTGGGTTTTATGTGGTTAAGGAAACTCTTACAACAATTATTGAAGGATTACTCTAAAAATTTGTTCAATGTGAGAAAATTTCACAGCAAGAGGGAAAATCCCATTAACCCTTAGCATCACTATAGTAATGTGATGTATATTTAACCCTATGGTAGGAGTTAATGATGTATCCAATATTTGCCTGAACTTACAGTAATAAACTTGTGTTCACACAATTCAGCTGCGGTCAGTCGGTGGGCAGGGTCTATCGTCAACATCTCCAGTATACAGGACTTGGCTGTATATAAATTGAATTATGTAGCCTACTAGTAATAAAAATTTACTCGTAATAAAAATAATAATAAAGGAGTTTTATTTATATTATTACTATATACACAAATTTTTATTTTCACAAAGTCTCAAAAGCTGAAAAAGGTTATGGATATGGCAGTAATTTGTGAAGTAAAATTCACTTGTCCACCTAAGTCAAGCCATTTTCTGTGACAAATCTTTATTTAGGTAGGTAAACTATAACTGCGTGCATTATATTCCACTCTTTAAGCCTACGATTTAGGCTATGAGGCTAATTCTCCTTGTCTATTATATCTACTACTATTAATTTATTTTGAAAATTTAATTTCCACTTCTATTTCCAGTAATTTTTTTTATAAAAACAAGTCTATGATGTATACAAAAACTCTAGTTAGTAAAGAAATTACTTTCTACCCCATTCTACAAATGACGTCATTCTCTTATATATACTGGATATAAAAAGATCAATTTGTACCAAGGAAAAGTATGAATCAAAAATCATAAAAAAACTGAACCAACCTTCAGGACTGACATTGGTCCAAACATCATCAGAAAAGTCAACTTCGGCTCTTCTGATTAATTCGGACAATTTCTCGTCATCCGTAGCATTAAATGGGGGATAGCCAGAAAATCTGATGATTGAGGAATGTGTAGAAAGTATTAATATCTAACAATATAAAATGAACTATATTTAATATAATAAAAAAACTCTTAACTATAATCTTGTGAATTATCTTTCTTCAACTCGTAATACCTTACAACTGGAACCCCTGTCCTGTAATAACAATGAAAATAATGTTTTTTATTGTTGTTTTATTATCCTAAAGTCTAATTGGATCATCAATATATAATGTGGTCATAATCAATCACATGTTCTTTAGTAATAATTTTAAACTAGCAAGCAAAATCGAGGAAGCTTTACAGAAGAATATAAGTAGGGCACAACTAATATTATCGCATGATTCATGGCGGATATTTTAATTTGATTTCAAAACAACCCTTACTTTTACATAAGTATAGTGTATTGTAAATGAGCATGTATCCTACATAACATACACGAATATACCTTGCAGTTTTCGATATAAGCTATATCTCTTGCAATACAATGTAGGCATGACAAAATTGTGTAGATACTGTAGTGTATAGAAGAATGTGTTCTACTCACAATATATACATGAGTACACCCAGTGCCCAGATGTCACATTGCCGGCTGTAAGTTTTATTGTCGAGAATTTCTGGTGCTGACAAAATGACACAAATACAAAACAATATAGTTAATAACAGCCTACATACAATTATACCATGCTACATACAATTATTACATGCTACACACCATTTTACCATGCTACATACTACTATAACATGCTACACACAATTATAACATGCCATATCCAATAATACCTGCTCCATACAATTAAAACACTTGATATTGACGCATTTATTATTAGCTGATTTGTCAATAAAGTCTATGTACTTACTGCAACTATGGGCCATATGTAACGTATTCAAATAGTTACACTTTTGAAATCAACTCACTTTTTCTAACAATATACATACCTTAGAAACTGTGCTATTATTGATCCGTAAATCTATAATTTAGCTTTTGAGATTGTATTGCATTACAGCTTTATACACTCCCTTCAGCAGTGAAGCTCTCGGTTTTGTTCACAAAAACAAAAATGGCCCTCGCAAATTATACTAATCTACAATACACAAGCATCAGTTGCACACTGTTACTGTTGTTGAGTTATGGAATCTTCAAAAATAAATTTTTGCAGATGATGTGAATTTCTTTATGGGATTCTGTTCTATCTTAACAAGACATACACATGTAGATAGGTGTTCCACAAAAAGCTTGCATCATATTGTCTTGTCCAAGCCCAGTAGATCCCTTCACGATTGACAAGCCAAAGTCAGTAACCTGCAGGGATGTTCATGCCTCAAATTCAAATCAAATATTATTATTCGAAAACTACGAAACCTATTCACTATAGATTTTAATAATATGCATTCAGATTGTAGTAGTAGATCAGAATTGTTATGGAATACATGAAGTTTACATTAGAGGAAATGCATCTACCTACACCCAACAAATATAACCTTAGACAAAGTAGCGAATGGTAGTAGTAAGGCATTCTAAATATATTGATTATACATTTAATTCCATTCAATTCAATTCAAAGGATTTATTCAACATATTATATGCAATATTCACACAGTAATCATAAAAAATGGTAACAATATTTCAAATAATATGTTCAATGCGATAAGTAAAATTAGGAGAAGTAAGGTAATGAAACACTTCATGTGAAAGCTTGGCTGATTGGTAGTAACGTATTGAATGCAGATGCACGAAGTCATGGACTATATAGTTGCTCTTGCTCATATTAAACGATAGTTTGTTAACCTTAAACCATGCATCTAATTTGTCCAATTCATTTGTAGCTCTACTACATAAGTCATTTATATTTGAGCCTGTTGGAAATATATTGGTGTTATCAGCAAATATAAATTTTGATATTTCGGTATGTTGTATCAATCATTTATAAATAGAATAAATAGCCACCTGACATGTGTGAGATGCTATATTGTTATAGTTCACATATTGTTGTCTGTTTGTTAAGAAATTAGTAATCCATTCCATCCCAATTCCTCCTATACCATACATGCTAAGTTTAATGGGAATATTGTGGTCAATTGTGTCTAACGCTTTTTAAGTCAACAAAAATGCCTATAGTATATTTATTGTGATCCATAGCTAGTTGATCAACTAGAGTATTATACCAAAACCTTTCACATTGCTGTATTTTGTGATGAATTTATTTTCGGATATATAATTGCAATAGGAATTCAATTTATTGTGGAAGTTTGAGTCACGACTTGAACTCCATATCGCATTAAAGGCTGAATATATTACCTTAATGTCCCAGTCTTCTCCTTCCAACTCTGGATTATTGTGTAACAAAATGTTTTCTAATTTGAGATCTCTGTGAACGATATCTGCAACAGAGAGAATATAATGACCAAAATAATTATAGTTTTTTGAGAATTATTAATATTATAAAAAATAATTTCCTTGTCATTGAACTTGTGAATCTATTAAGTGGCGAACATGTTGTAATAATGAACCTATGATATCCACATATTCTGCAGATAAATATATGAATAAATAAATGCACAGATCAACAGATTGATAGAGACACACAAGACCATAGCAAGAGAAAAATAAATTAGGAATGAAAGAATTGAGGAAGGAACGAATAGAGGAATGAAAGAATTGAAGATCAAAGGGATTGATGCATTAATGAATTGACAAATTGATGAAGTGATCATTTGATGATGTATAAAATGAAAATATTAAAAGTCACAAAGGAGGACATGCATTTTTATCCAGATGTTTTTACACATCATGTTAAACAGCTCACCATTTTTATGTAAATATGAGATTGCACTAGCCACATTTGACATGATTTGCCTCACTATTGCTTCATCCAAACAGCGGCGTTTCTTTAGTTCATCCGCAAGTTCGCCACCGAAGCAAATCTCCATGATCAGATACATTTTCTGAAACACAATCAGTGCCATCTCATTTTCTTCATTCACTATCACACAGTAAAAATATCTATCACTCCTTATCACAAACTTTATTGAGGTGAACTTTTCACCTCTAGCCTCATACAGGGGGGGGGTCTGTATACCCCATTGGGTCAATGCATGTCAGTAGCACTTTTTCATGTCACTATCTGTTAACTTTCGTTTCCCTGTGCATAATCATCACCCGTCTCTAGTAATGACATGTACGAATGATAATAATAATAATAATAACAATAATATAGATATTTCTTTCATCTCAGTATGCCGACTAATTCTCAGTAAAATGTTAAGGGCACCCTAAAACAGAGAGGTTAGCCATCTGTTAGCATTCATAATCATTGCCGTGACTGGGTGGCAGTCAACTCTGTGCCTAGACTAATAATTTATTTGTAACAAAGTGATATTATTTTCTCACTATGATGTAATATGTGGCCAACTATATTCACCAATGTCATGTTAGCCTGTTGAGACAAACAGTTTTTTGTCATAATAATGGCCGAGACGAGCTAATCCCGTCTATTTCTTCCCATTAAGAACTTAATTCAGTTATCGAATAGCACTCTTGGAAACAAAATATTCTTTGAATGTTTCTTCCATTAGGTGCATGAAGATAAAACATTTATAAAGCACTCAAGAATGTACATTACTTGTTTTAGTGATCATGCAAAAAACTTACACAATATAATTAACTGTAAAGTTTGTCATACATTTTATACCAAGTATTTCTCCATTAACAGATTATCATATTGGGTATATAAACTATTTGTTCCTAAAGGAAACATTTAATTAATACTAGCTGTTATCATTTAAGCTACTAGAAAGCACAATAATATCTTAAGCTTAGAGACTATTCGGTGATTGATTTATGCACTGAATGATTTTTATAAATTCAATTTGACACTACTTCCCTATGTAGAGAGTAACATAAATTTCAAGATATATATTCAGAATATACCCTGGGTGTCTCAAGGACTTCATTAAGATGGATGATGTGGTCATGTTTCACCATTTTCAGAATGGCCACCTCTCTCTCAACAAGCTTCATGGCGGCACTTCCTGCCTGTTTATACAATTGCGACAGTTTTTTATCTCACCTACCCGACTTTCTACATACAGTAATGTAGAAATTGGCATAAAAATTGAATGAACAAAGTTGAATGGTGAATAAATTAGCATCCTATTGTTAGCTAACTAGCATCTTTGCCAGTCGGCTTCATATTAAAACAGGAATCAACAATATTAATTAATTATACTATCATTGGTCTGGTTACATGGAGTTGGCAATGCGTTACGGAGACTTGGTAATATGCGACTGAAAGTGGGTCATGCATTACTGAGAGTTAGTGTTACTGAGTGTTGGAAAATGTGTTGCTAGATATTGGCAATGTATCACTCAGAGTTGGCACTATGTTACTTTCACTTGGAAATACATCACTAGGTGTTAGCACAATGTTGGCAGAGGCTTTTGCAACAAAATTTTACCCATGTAAGATTAAATAATATACAATAACTTGAATCTGGGAAACATATGACATCAATCAGAATATTCCAAGAACATGAAAACTTTCCCACAGATATTTAACAAGGAATACTTTTTAATCAACAAAATATTATTAAAAGTTATTTTATAGAGATTTTATTGAAGAATATCAAATGTCTAAGTAGGACAAGAGTTGATGTTAACAGAACGTTTTATAGAGTTATAATATAACTAAGGATTATTTTAAATTTTATATTGACAATGGGAATTTTATTAACCAGATTTAGTTGATTGAAAAGCAAAGTATCCACTATATTGATTCACCTTTTCTTTGTTGATACTTTTAATGGCCCATTTCATCCCAGTTTTGTTATTCACGGCCTCATACACCTTCCCAAAGCTCCCTTGGCCCAGAAGCCTGCCGAGTGTGTATGTGTCGCTGATGTTGGCATCATCGTTCACGCGGATGTGCGACACAATTTGTCTATCAGGGCTACTCTTCTGTCTACATAGCGACATTGCGGAGCATGATCTGCAGGCTAAACCTGCCAAGAGAGCCAGAAAATCACGTAAATATTACTATTAGCTAACAGCGTATACTGTAATGTATTTATACGCTATTAGCATAAGCCATCATGTATACAATGTTAAATAATACAATGTTTAATACAATGTCCGAAATTTTAGAAAAATTATTCAATAATCGATTGATAAAATTTGTCACAAAAAATGGAATACTTCATGGATTTCGAAAGAATCACTGTACTTCTCTAGCATTGATTCAATTACTTGAGGAAATTACTAATGCCAATAAAAGGTCAAAATTGTCAGAGTCTTTATAGATCTTAAAAAGGCTTTTGACACAATAAACCATGAGATTAAGCGTAACTACTATGGAATACGGGGTGCAGCAGATGAGTGGACAAGAAATTACCTCATGAATCGTAAACAGTTTGTGTCATAAAATAATGCAAATTCTGGTCTGGTAAACATCTCATGTGGTGTGCCCCAAGTTTTAACTTTAGGATCACCTCTATAAGTACACGATATTTGCAATAGAAAGGGAAAAAATGAGGTAACACCTTTTGAGACTAATTGAAATTATTCGTAAACAAGCCATCGCATATATGTTATATGCTTCTTCAAGCTTATCGAATGAAATTTCATGCCCTGTACATGTAGTCATCATTTATGACAGTGAAAAACTAAGGAAATATTTATATAAATGCTTACTTTCAAATAGAAAAAGAAAAGTGAAGAAAAAAAGTGATTTAGCGACTAGGTGGATGTCTCTCAACAGGCCCTCCAGCTTAATGCTGACAAAACCAAACTTATGGTCATATCATCCAAGTACAGAAAAGCTCCTGTCCCACCAATTTCGGTTCATTCTAACGGGTCCACAAATATCCAGCATCTTATGCTAGAAACATCGGCTTTTACTTTGACTCACGTTCTACATTCAAATTTATCACATATAGACGAAAATACAAAGGTAACACCTTGTTGACTAACTATATAAGGATTAACACAAGCTTTCGTATATCAAGTATACT
>WURV02203692.1:0-11486 GCA_011762755.2 Epimenia babai
CTCCTCCCGACTTAGCTCCTCCGGTACATCCCATCGAATCGTTTCTTTTCGCGGCATTTTTCTCCTCCTGCCGCAGTATATTCACATTTTTCTATCAAAGTCGATCCTTGACTATCTGATCTGTGCTCTAGTCGTGTAAATGAGCTTGGCGGCGTATTCGGCTTCCACATAGAACTGAAGGCGGGAAGTGGGTTTGAAAATCCGATACTTCACGCCCGCCCCAAGGTCCATGTCCACTGCGGTGGCGAAGCTGGAAATGCGATCCCTGGGGTAGCTATCAATTTGGTCAGCATCTGTGCTTTGGGCAAATTCCACCTGGGCGGGCCCGCCACCAAAGAAGATGCCCACGTTGCCGAAGAAGCCGAGTTTTTTGGATTCACCGGTACCAAAGCGGGCATTAACACCGCCCATATAGAACTCACTGGTAAGCTCCTGCACAGGGCTTTCTCGCAAGAAACGCAGGTTCTTGGTGTCCGCATCGGGGGCGGAGGTCACTTCCATTTCATAGAGGATACGGGGCAGCTCATATTTGAAATAACGCGCGCCAATGGTCAGCTGCTCGATATAGTACTTGCCTGCAAACTCAGGCATCAAGAAGGAGATGTCATACCCGATATCAATCTCCAAATAGCGGATCTGCAAGGGGGCCGATTGCCCGGTCTGCACCGCCGCTTCCGTTTCACCATCGGTGGGGTCGAGGTTTACAACCCGGACGCTTCCGGACGTAAACTGCGCCGTCTTGACATTGGTGCGCACACCCAAGATGCCGAGGCCCAAGTCGAGCACATCAGAAGCCGTTCCCGACACGCCTAGCTGCTGGCTCAAGGAACCGCTGCTATCAATATTGCCGCCGGAGGAGATCACCCGGTCGGTTTTGAAGCCCAAGTTCAGGTCAGCAGCCTCCGGCAGGTTGATCCAGTCCAGCGCCACATCCAACTTGCCGCCCAACATAAAGATGGGGTCCACGTTGTATTCCAAACGCCGGGTACGGCCCGCGTAGTTACGGACAACCTTGTTGTTGGTTCGGGAATCCCCTTGGGAGCCGCTGGGGGTTTGGATCTGGTTGTAGAAGAAGGCCTCACCGCCGCCCTTGGCGCGGATCTTCAACGACTCCCACGTCACGCCGGCGATCTGGTCCACCATGCTTTCCCGCAGAGCCATGCCGGCGGTGGCTTCCAAATCAATCTTGCGGGCCTCGGACAGGCGCTTGGTCATGTCCTCCACCACGTGGAATTGGAACTTTAGCTCCTCTTCGATCTTCGCCACGTGATCGGGCAGCTCGGTAATATCCTTCAAGCCCTGGGGCGCGTTGGCGAGATTGAGGCCCACTTTGCCGGAACCCACCGAATGGGCGGCGTGTACCACCACGATGGGCAGAATCGCCAAGGCTTCCACGTCTACGCGATAAGCCACGGAGATGACCCGCAGGGAGTCCTTGAGCACCGCGCGGCCATTTTCGCTGGTTGCGGCTTTGGCAGCAGCCCTCACCGCCACGTCCAACTTCTTTTCGGCGGCCTCGGCTTCGTCTTCCGCCTTGTCCACCTTCTTCTTGGCGGCATCGAGCGCAGGGCTGGGGGCCGGGCGCTGACGACCGCGATTGGCCCGCTTCCACTTCTCCCGCTCCACCTTCACTTCGGCCTCAGCGGCTACCAGACGGCGAACCGCCGCTTCCTGCTCCTCCATGGCGCCTTGAATGCCACCAGCGTTCCCGCTTAGGTCGCCCAATGCCTTGAGAATGGAGGGATATTTCGCATCGCCGGAGCGCTTCTTTGCCTTCGCCAGCACCCGCTCGAGGTGAATGGCGTAGATGCTCATGATGGGGATTTCATATTGGCCGCTGGAGTAGGGCTCTTTGCTCTGGATCTCTTTTTTGATCTGCTTGAGCTTGGCGTCGGTAAGCGGCACATCCCGTACCCAGGCGTCGCCGGGGGAGTAGGGGGTCTTTAGCAGGAGTTCATCCACCAACTGCAGCGCGCGGTCGGCGTCTTTGGCGCGATGGGCAGCCACCCGCAGATTTGAATCCTCGTGGGCATAGGCCCGAAAGGCCCGAACGTTGTACGCCGTGGGGCTACATCCAAGGGCTAGGGGGCTAAGGGCTACGGCTGCTGCGAGACAGTATCGGGCAAGTCTCATTAGGATTTCTTTGGCTGATTTCGGGCGATTCGACCGGCCTGCGAGGAGTGGCAGAAGCTAGCTTGGCCCGAAGCATACGGGAGTGAAAAAGTGGCGTTCAGAAAATCGTTGCCACGGTAAAGCAGAGGGGCTGGGGGAGTCAAAGGGGCCCAATGGAAAGTGAGCGCGGTCAGTTTTTGGGGATCGGTACCCGGTGAAGGTTGGGCGCGCTCGACCGCGGGCCTTTTTGGGAGCTATCCGCCGCAAATGCGGCGAAGAATACGGACATGCGCTGAACCGAAAGCCCATCAATGAAGCTGGAGCACCCTCGGTCCACTTCGCCCTCCGCTCGCTGCAGCCCCCCCGAGGCCGCCTCGGCTTCTCGTCCAGGGGACGAAGACATCACAGGTGCGTGCGCGCACGAGGGCTTGCTACGGGCGCACCGGGGGACAATTCCCTGGGGAGGGCATTTTCTTCCAGGGCGCGGGGTGTGGGCTGGGCCTGGCGTGCTCAGTGCCAGCTGATGCCATAGAAAAGCGCCGCGAATCGCCGGCTCAATGCTATGGCCAACCCATGGCCGGGTCCGAAGAGCTACGAGATTTTTTTGCGCTCTACCGGGAGAAATTTGGACCCCTACCCCCGCTGCGCTTGGCGGATTGCCTGCTGCCCTATTGCAGGGCCCACTTGGCGATGCTGCCCGCCGGCGAAGGGCTTGCGTGGCAGGCTTCGCTGCAAGAGCTGGCCAATGGTGACCATGGGGCTTCACCGGTGGAACTTGCAGCCGCTCTTCAGCACAGCCTCCACTGGGGGGCGTACCACTTGCCTGTGGGCCAAGGCCCGCTCCTTAAGCTGACTGAGGGCGAGGTAGCCTCGGCCGGCCAGAAGCTCCCAAGTGTGGCGGATCTGTGGAAGGTGGCGGCGGATGACGAGCAGCGCCGCTTTCTCCGCGCCCATCCCGCCGAGCGCAACCTGGCAGAACTGGCGCAAGCTTACCCGCGCCAGAGCTGGCTCAAGGTACTCGCTGCCTGGCTGGCAGGCCAAAGGGCCTACTTGGGGGCCCTCGCGGCCCAGAGGCACCACGCCGCAGACCTTGGCGCCGGCGCTGACGAGACGGCTGTGGAGTCGCCATTTGGGGAGCGCGTGTTGCAGAGCATGAGCCAACTCCGCTTTCAGCCGGCGAGCAGTTTGCCCGACGCCTACCCACTGCCCGGCACCTGGAAGGCCGCCCGCTACCACTACCGAGAAGCGCCACTGCTGCCCTTGGGGGCTGGGGCCCTCTGCCCGCGAGAGGTGGTCATTGACGCAAGTGGCTGGCGCCATTCCCCCCTAAAGCCGGTGGGCTTGAACCCAGAGCGCACCTTGCCCCCCTGGGTGGCTCGGGCCTTTGCTCAGCTCGCCCGCTCGGCGCCGCCGGTGGAAGCGGGATCCGCACGAGCCTTGGAGCGCTGGCGCAAGGAGCTGGCGGAGCTGGACTCGCTGGCCTGGGCGGGCCAGTTGCAAAAAGGGAAAGAACTGGAGCTTCACTGGGGGCAAATCACCCAGCCTGCGGGAGAGGCGCAGGCGATTGAGGCCAAGTCTGCTGAGGCACTTTTGGCTGGCACCAGCACAGCCGCGGCGGAGTTTTTGCCGTGGCGGGGCGGAGATGAACTGCCCTTGGGGAGCTGGCCCCCTTGGCTGGCGGAGGTTTGGCGCAGCTGGCAAGGGGGCGACGGGGAGCGGAAAGCCGCTTGCCTGGTGGAGCTCGCCGCCCGCGGCCGCCTACTGGGGCCCGATGGCCGCACACTCAGCCAAAAGCCGAAACCCTTGGAGCTTCGGGTGCGCCTGGATGAGTTCGGCACAGAGCTTAGCTTGTGCATGGGGGGAGAGCCCCTGCTCGCTTCGGAGCAGGCCCAGCTAACCAAGGGCGCGCTGACCCTGTGGCGCATCGTAGAGGACGAACTCTGGGTGTGCACCCTTACGCCAGCGTTGGCACAGGCTGTGGGCAAACGGGGTTTTCCGAGGCAACTCCGGGTAGCCCACCTGCCCGAGGCCCTGCCCCTTTTGGAAGCCCTCCAGTGGCGCTTGCCCCTGCGCTGGCTTGGGGATTCCCATACGCAGCTGCCCCGGGAAACGGACCCGCCATGGGCCACCCAAGTGCAGATTTCCGGACGATTGGGTGGGCGCGTGCGATTTCAACTAACGCCTGCCCTGGGTACGCCAGGCTCCGCCGCCCCCATTGCCCTGGCCGGACCAAGCCCCCAGTTGCGCAAAAGCTCCGAAGGCTGGCGGCTTACCACCATCGACCCAAGTGCCTGGCGAGAGACCATCCCATGGCAAGAGGTGCGGCAGTGGTGCAGCCCGGCGCACCCCACCAAGGGCTGGATTTTTCGGGATAAATACGAGGCCCTGGAGTGCCTGCACAAGCTAAGGCAAGCGGGCATAAACCACCGATGGCAAGGGGACGCTGGGCCAAGCCTGCTCACCCTGGGCGAGGAGCTTTGCCTGCGGGTTTTGGTGGGGGCGGGCAGCTCTAGCGGCTTCATCCACCTAAGCCTCGAGCTGCTGCGTGCCGACGGCCGCCGATGGGACTTGGGGCCCCTGCTCGCCAGCGTTGGAAAGCCGCCCGGGGCGTGGCTACTGGAGCCCAATGTGGCAGCGCTACTGCCGAGCCAAATCCGTGGTTTGTTGGGGCTGCTCACCGGCCTAAGGCAAGCTCAAAAAGCCCCTTCCAGCCCCTGGCAAATGCCGCGCTTTGCCCTGCTTTACCTGCACCAGCTTCGGGCGGAGGGCGTAGAACTGGAGGGCCTGGACAACGCCCTTTCCCCCTTTCGGCTTAGCGAGCTTTTGCCCACAGCTTACGGGCAACTCAAGGACCACCAAAAGCTGGGCGTGCAATGGCTTTTTCGGCTGCACCAAATGGGCCTCGGCGGCTTGCTCGCTGATGACATGGGTGTGGGAAAAACCGCCCAAGCCTTGGCTTATCTGGAATGGGTGCGGGGGGAAGGCCCGTCCCTTTTGGTTATCCCGGCATATTTGCGAACCCACTGGTACGAGCAGGCCAAGCGCTTCGCCCCTTTGCTGGAAGTATCGGAGCCCGAAGGGCTAAAGGGGGCAAAAGCCGGGGATCTGGTGGTGGTCAGTTATGCCTGGCTAGCCCAAGGAGGGCGGGCGCTGGCCAAGCAGAAGTTCGCCTGCGCCGTTTTCGACGAAGCCCAACTGCTTAGCAATGGGCGCAGCAAGCGTTTTCAGGGAGCCAAGCAAATCCAGGCAGGTTGCCGTATTGGCCTTAGCGGCACCCCCTTGCAAAACCGCTGGGGGGAACTGTGGTCTCTGTTTCGGCTGCTCTTGCCAGGGCTATTGGGTAAAGAGCCAGCCTTTCGCAGGCAATTTGGCAAGCGAAAGCCCCCCACCGCGGAGGGCGCCGAGCGGCTACGCCAGTTGCTTACACCCTTCGTTCTGCGACGAACCAAGGAAGAAGTGCTTACCCAGCTTCCGCCCCTTGGGTACAAGGATATTTGGGTACAAGCCAGCGAGGAGGAAGCCACCAGCTATGGGCAGCTGCGTACGTCCCTCCTCCAAAGTGGCGCAAATCCAGAAGACCAAGCGGGCCTGCTGGCAGCCCTTACCCGCTTGCGCCAGGGAGCATGTGATTTGCGTTTGGTGCAGCCCGACGGCGCCCGGGGCAGCAAGAGCGTGGCCCTGGGGGAGCTGCTTGAGGGCGCCCTAGGCCAGGGACAGCAGGTGGTGGTGTTTAGCTCCTTCGTGGGCTTTCTTGATTTGCTCAAGGCAGATCTTGCGTCGCTGGGCAGCTGTGTGCAGCAACTGGATGGGCGGCTCTCGGCGGCTCAGCGCAGCTCCCGTGTGGCGGCCTTTCAAGGGGGCGAAAACCAGGTGCTTTTGGTGTCCTTGAAGGCTGGGGGGCTCGGAATCGACCTCAGCCGGGCGAACCTGGTGGTGCTGATGGATCCCTGGTGGAACCACGCGCTGGAACAACAGGCAATGGACCGCGCCCACCGGCCGGGGCAGCGGGGGCCAGTACAGGTAGTGCGATTGCTGCGGCAAGCAAGTATCGATGAAGGCGTGGTTCAAATCCAAGCGGAGAAGGACCGCATGATCGACCAGCTTTGGCAGCAAACCAGCGGCAAGGACTCAGCCCGGTTGCGGCGGATATTGCTACGGGTGCTTAGCGCAGAAACCGCCAGCGACCGGAAGGAGGAAGAGCCATCCCATTAGCGCAACAGGCCGGTTTGGCTTGCGGCTAGGTCAGCGCATAGGTACCCAATGGGGATGGATCTGGTGCTCTCGAGCGGCTTTTTGGCATTCTGCCGGCAAACAGCCTTCCTGGCGGCGGTAGAAGAGAAGGAAATTCCCGTGGATGGGGTCTGCGGCACAAGCTCCGGCGCCCTGTGTTCGGCCCTGTGGCTTGCGGGCGCCTCTCCGCGGGAGGTCTTGCACCTACTTGCGGCGAAGGAGCCCCTGGGAATGGTGGGGGCTGCCTGGCCGCCCTGGAAGGGCCTTTTCAGCACGGAACGCCTGCTGAGCGAACTTAAGCAATACCTGCCAGCAAAGGTGGAAGATTTGCCCAAACCGTTTGGCGTGGGGGTCGTAAATGAGCGAGGGGAACACCAAATCCGTAGCTCCGGCCCATTGCCTGAACTGGTGGTTGCGTCGTGCTCCATGCCCCATATCTTTCAGCCGAGGCCCATCAACGGTAGCCACTTTCATGATGGCGGTGCGGTAGACCGTTTGGGCATCGTGCCCTGGATGGCCCACCGGGGAAAGCGTCAGTACGGCGTCCATTGGGTGGCCCGCAGCCACGGCCCAGGCCACGGCGGGCTGCCGGAGGGGGTACAGGTGGTGCGTTCGCCCAAGTCCGGCGCCAAGCTTTGGGGGCTGGGGGATATTATTGCCCGCCATGATCGCAGCAAGTGGGAATGCATGAAGCAACTTCAGGCCTGGTCCTGGCAAACATGATTGAGCTCTCCTTCGCCCAATCGGCGCAACAGCTTCTGGCGCCGCTAAGCGACTACCTGGCGCCCCAAGGGGTGGGCTGGAAGCGCCGACGAAGCCGCAAGCTGCTTGTTCCCAGCGGCGTGTGGATCCGCTGGTTGGAGGACGAACTCACCCTGTCGCTGGGGAGCATGCCGCCCATCGAATGGCTTACCTGGCCCCGTCTGGGCCATACCCTGGTACAAGAGCGGGAAGCAGAGCTGCTATCGCGGCTGAGTTTGACCCTACTGCTCTTGAATGGGTTCGCTCATCCAGATAAGGGCGCGCTGAAGGGCTCGGCGCTACTGCAGAAATACCTCAAACAATCGAGCCAGTTGCCTCAGCTTGCCACCGCCACGTCAGCGGCGTTGTTCCGGCATATGGAGATGTTTCGCGGCGACGGCGAAGACATGGGCGAGCTGGAAGCGTGGCAAGCAGATCTTGGGCGCGCGGCTTTTGGCCCCAAGGGGATGCTGGCGACCCAAAACCACACCCGGCAGCCGGCGCTGGTTAGCCTTGCCGATACCTGGTCCAGCAAGCTGCCGGCGCCTTTGCACGATCCAACAACCCAAGCCCAGCATGGGGGCGAACTAGCGCTATTTGGTATTAGCCAACTATCGCCTTTGCACTTTGACTGGCTGCAAACGCTAAAGGCTCAAGGCTGGAAACTGCATATTTTCGCCCTCAACCCAAGCCGCCAATATTGGGAAGATTTGCAGGGGGATAGCCATTCTGAGGGCGAGCAAACGAGTCCCCAAATGCGTCTGCTAGATGTTCCGGAAAATAGCCTGCTGCTTGAGTGGGGCCCGGGCGGGCTGCAAACCCACGCCAACCTACTAGCTCTGGCGGAGCACGAAAGCCGCTTCCATGCGGCGCCGTCGGAGGCCGAAGCGTCACGGGAACAACCCCTGCTGGGCCATATCCAGCAAGATATCCTCGATCGACGGGGCAAGCTGGAGGTACGCAAACAGCCGGAGTTGACCCCACCCGCGCAGGAGCCGACCCCCCGCTGCGGCCTGCAGCTCTGGCCCACGCCCACGGTGGAACGGGCCGTGGAGGCAGCGGCCTTGCAGGCCTGGGGCAGGGTGAGCGCGAGCGAATCTGACGCACAGCCGATGGCATGGGAGGATATCCAGGTAGCCTACCCAAGGGCTAGCGCGGGGGAACACCTGGCCGCTATCGAGAGCGTGTTCGGAGCTGCCCGCGGGATCCCCTATCGCCTGGTGGATGCCCCGCTCAAGCACTTTAGCGAAACCCTCGCCGCCGCAGTCGCCCTGGGCGAGTTCGTCAATGAGCCAGTCACGGGCGGACGGCTGCTAACCCTCCTGAAACAACCCCTTTTTGCCCCCCATCTAAGCGAATGGACCGCGGGGGAGCTCGCCAGCTGGGTGGAGGAGCACGGCGTGCGTTTGGGGGGCGATGGCAACGACCAAGCGGGTACCTACCTAAGCCAAGAGCGCTTCCATTGGGAACAAGGCCTGGAAGCGACGGTGAACGGCTGGCTTCGGGGCGAGCAGGAGCCGGGCCTCAGAGGCAAGGGTGGCGTCGCCGAAGAGCTGCACCTCAGCGAGGCTTCACCCCATGCTACGGGGCAGCTAGTGAGGGTAACCTCCTCCCTCCTGGCCGATCGTAAGCGGCTTCGGGCGGCAAGCTTGACGCCGGACGCTTGGAGGTCGGTGCTGCAGGAACTTCTGGCGGTGTACCTCTGCCCCCAAAGCCCCCAAGAGCAGCAGGATTTTTTGGCCCTGAGCGAAAGCTTGGATGCCTTCGCAGCCCAATCCCTGACCCTTGAGCCTCTGCCCTTCAGGCTCCTTTGGCCGCTAGTACAGGACCAACTTGAAAACCTTACGGAAGCCCGCGGCCAAACGGGCGTAGTGGTAGGCTCCTTGGAACAGCTCGCCTGCTTGCCGGCGCGGGTGCGATTTGTGCTAGGGCTGGACGAAGGCGCGTACCCAAAGGGCTCCTCCACCAGCCTATCCCAGAAGCAGCGCTACGATTTTCTGCTCTGCCTGTTGGGTACTTCGGAGGAACTCATTCTTAGCTACCGCACCCGGGATTTGGTGCGGGGCAGCGGAAAGGAACCCTCGCCGCTTATCTCGGAGCTTTTGGAACATGTGGGCCGGGACTACCACCACCTGGGGGCCGACAACTTCTTGCCCCAAGAACTCCCCTTTCGGCGCCAGCTGCTGCCGTCAACGCTTGGCCCGCGGGCGGCCTATCCGCCCCTTGTGCGGACAACCCCCGCAAGCGTCCATGAGCGGGCAAGGCCGAACTCTTCCGCTAGCCAACCCGCCGCTCCCCGGAACCTCAGCCTACGGCTGCTGGCCGCCTCCCTGCTACGCCCTTTGGAAACATTCCTGCGCATTCATTGGCAGGCAGAGTTTCAGTTTCTGGAACATCCCCATCTGCTGGAGCACGAACCCTTCGACCTGTCCAAGGGCAAGCAGCGCAGGCTCTTGCTCGCGGCGGTTGAACGCTCGTTGCTACTCGGGGGCGCCCCGGACCAGGCGTTGGCCCAGGTGCGAGCCATTGAGGTGGCCCAAGGCCGCATGCCTGAGGGCCTGTTTGACAGCGCCTTGTGGGACCAGCTGCGCCACCAGCTGCAGCCATGGCAAGAGCCCATCGAAGAACTTCAAGCTGGCGTGTCCGTGCACCGCTTTGGGCCGACCCGAGCGCCTGCGGTGGGAACCTGGTATACCCACGAGCCACTGCGACTAGCAGCGCCCGCGGGCGACGTATTGCTCACCGGGCCCGTGCCGCTATTTGCAAAGGAACGACAGTTTGTACTTTTTGAGCCCCGCAAACCCGACCCGAAAAAGCCAGAGGAAATTCTGCCCCAGTCGCCAGTTCTCGAGGGGCTCTTGGGCCTGTGCGCCCTTACCGCGAACGGAACCATCTCCCCCGGAGAAGCAGCACTGGATATTCATTTTCCCGAGCGCAAGCCCACCCACTGGAACTTGCAACTGCCCTCTCAAGCAGGGTGCATCGAGCTTCTCCAGAATGCCGCTCAGGCCCTAAATAGCGAGACGCTTCCGCCCTCCTGGGGGTTGGTGGACGGTTTGCACGCCCGGCTTGGCATGCCACCCGCGGGGGCAGGGTACACGGGTGGCAAATCGAATTTCGCCCACAGCCAGGTGGTGGTAGAACCCCTGTCCCACCTGGAACTGGCGCCCCCAAGCGAGGAGGAGATCAGCGAGTTTGATACACGAGCGGTAGCTCCCCTACTTGCGCTGTGCCCAAGCCTCCTGCCAAGCGGTGCCAAATGAAAGGTCAACCCATTTTGCACCCCAAGCCCAAGTCCATCCAACGCCTTGGCACCGAGGGCCACTTGGTGTTTGAAGCGTCTGCCGGTACGGGGAAAACCTACACCTTGGAACACCTTTTGGTGGCGCTAGTGGTGGAACAAGGGCTGAAAGTTGGCCAAATCCTGGTGGTAACTTTTACCGAGAAGGCCAGCCAAGAGATCCGCCAGCGGGTGAGGGCCAAGCTGCGAGAGCTCATCCGCTGTTACGAAGAGGGCAAAACCAGCTCCGGTCCCCCGGAGGAGAGTTTCCGGATTGGCAGCAGCGAAGTGGCCCGGCTGCGCAAAGCATTGCGGGAGTTTTCCTTTGCCACCATCACCACCATCCATGGCTTCTGCCAACAAGTATTGCGGGATATCGCCGTTGAAACCGGCCAAGGCCTGAACCTAAAAACAGTGGCGGAGCGACCCACCTTTCGGCGGGCGTTCCATCAAGCCTTGAGAGAAGAATTCGCCCTCGACGAAGAGCTTGCAAGCTTGGTGTACTGGACGTACCGTGTTGGCTACAACGCCGAGGGGCTTGGTCAGCTGCTTGCGGACGCCGCCTCCCGCACGGCCCCGGTGGAGCGACCCTTTGACCTTGGGGAGTTCCGGGGCCTGTTGAGTGGCCTGGCGGACCTCTCAGAAGAGCGCTGGCAGCGGGACACAGCCGAGCTACTGCAAAGCGTCGAGGCTCGAAAGCGCAAAGGCGTTAGAGACAGGCTGAGCAAGCTGCGAGTCTACGTGGAAGGGGAACATGCGCAGCCAGGGTATGGGGCGGTGGCTTCGTTCACGAAGGATAAGTGGCTCACAGACCTACATTTTTGCAAGGCCCGCATCACCAGGGAAGGCTGGCCAAATGGGTCCGTGGGTGCGCTGCTAGAACGCCTGACAGAGACGGCCCCCGCCAACTTGGAAAATGTCCTGGTACAGGTGCTCTTGCCCAAGGTGCTAAAGCGGGTTCTCGCGGAGAAGCGCGCCCGGGGGGAAATCGGCTTTGACGATATGGTCCTGGGCTTGGCGGAGCACCTTGAAAGCAGTGGCGGAACAGCCAGCGCGCGACGGCTGAGCGAGCAGTATCCAGTGGCGCTTATCGACGAGTTTCAAGACACAGATCCAGCCCAGT
>WURV02203703.1:0-11483 GCA_011762755.2 Epimenia babai
GAAAGAGAGGGAGGGAGGGAAAGAGGAGAGAGGAAGGGGAGGGAGAGGGAGAGAGGGAAAGGAGGGGAGGACGGTAGGGAGAGAGAGGGGTAGGGGGAAGGAAGAGCGGGAGGGCAGGGGGGGAAAGAGAGAGAAAGAAGAGACATGGTAAAGATTATAAAAGCAAATTATAACAATAGCAGCTGACATACTAAACACTCGTGTCGTTACCATGGTTACCATGTGTACAGCGGCAGATATTAATGGAAGCGTTGGTTGAGATGAAATGACTCGGCATAAATAGCCGGATACGGTGACGACTATTGTGTTTGGTACGCTAATAGCGACGGCTTCTTTGTGGCTGCGACGCCCCGCTCGACGAGGGACCGTTTTGCGCGGACAGTTAAATAGTCTCTTATACAACAGGGATGGAGTTAATGGGCAGTCATCGTTGGAACTATACCGGGTACTATCTTCGCTACAAACCGTGCATTTCTGATCATGACTCGGGCATACAGGAAATGAAATTTCCGATTGATGCATCGGTTTACCGCAAAAGTAGAAATACTCGCACGTTGGGTATGTCATGATTTTTTCGATATTTTGGACGAGATGTTAGCTTCGTGGGACATCGGATGAAGGGTTCACTGACATCATCTATTATCGCATGAACAAAATTACAAAATCTCGTCATGAGATTTTTAAAGAAAAAATACAATTAAGTTACCTCCCCTAGCTTCAATGACGACAGCATTAACAATTCTAGAGGCGACCAACCCAAGGACAATATCTACCGAATAGCAGACCTCTACGATAACCGGTTCTGGACTTTAACAGCATTTTTTATAAATAAATATCCCTTCATAAATAAAAGCATGTTGTAAACTGTCATGTACATAGTTGTATCTAACTAATTGATCTTTATTACCTGTATAGTGTTAGATGTTAATTTTCTATAATTCAAGTAATTACATTATAGTCTTACACCAATAGGCTATCATTTCATGTGAAGTGTATTTGACAGTTATGCTAATAAGTACACTTTAAACAAATAAATTTCATTTCATATAGTTGAAATATCAGAGATGGGGATATCGGGATGTTCATATTCAAGTCGGTTTAAAAGCAGCCAAAATCTGAGGAAAAAAGTAAAAGGTGAGAGCATACAAAAAATAAATAAACAAGAGGCCACAGAGGCCTTAAGATGCATACCTAAAAAAAGACAAAAAGACAAAACAAGAGGCCAAGGAGACCTGAAAATACCCATTAAGATACCGAAACGAGAAAATACGGAGTGTTTGTGGAAAAGCTTTGGCTGAAATCATATCTAATTGCCTAAATAGAGATGCCCTAAACAAATCTGAATGAGACCTACACAGACAATATCTGGCAAATGGTAGACCTTTGCACTAGGCGGACATGGAAATAAAGATTTTCAAATTAAAAAGTTTATTGAAATTACCCCTCTTTGTTCCCATGACGAGATGCTGATCATACCTGAAAGATACTAAGCCAAGGACAATATCTGCCGAATGGCAGACCTCTGCGATAAGCGGTTCTTGAGATTTTTTAAGAAAAACTATAAACATAAGCGGAATTTACCTCCCCTAGCAGCGATGAGTATACCATGAACAGTCTAAAAGAGACCAACCCTAGGACAATATCTACTATATGGCCGACCTCTATGATAAGTGGTTATTGAGAAGATTTTTTAACAAAATATTAATATTGGATAGATGGATGGATTGACGGACGGATGGACGAATGGACAACGGACAAACTCCAACCAGAAAAGCTGAGTGAGCATAAGCCCAGGTGAGCTAAGAGCTAAAAATAGGAAATGTTCAAACTGTGTGACTTATTTAAATGAGCATTGTGAGTTTTGCTGCCTTCTCTTTGCGCATGATTCTCACCTAAAAAATATTTTTGTAAATTATTATGAATAGCAATATATCATAATTAACAATGGAAAATCTTCAAACTATAATTGGTAACAAACTAGTTTTTAGTTTTATTATTGCAACGTTTCGCGGTAACATTTCGCGGTAACGTTTCGCGGTAATGTTCCGTGATTTTGGTCACGGATGATTTTCAGCGATTCGTTCCATATTCACGTCGTTCCGCGGATGCTATGATGTGGTTTTTCGTTATTCCGCGGCAAAGTTTGCTTCGAGATATGTTTACTTCTATAAAGTTTATGCATCTCTTCCCTATTGCAAAAGTCAAACGTTTTGTGTGTAGCCGTCGTAGGGGGTCAGATGTGGCTTTAGGTTCACTTTTTACCTTTTTTTACCTGTGTTTTGTTCTTTTTAGGTTAATAAATTTTATACCATTATTTAGGCTAGATTTCCTGCTTATGGTAATGTGAATATTTTTATTTGTAAATTGGATACTTTGTAAGTTATAGGTGTTTAAAGTGAGAAATTTTAGCGATTTATTGATATTCTGTAGACTAAATTTTCCCTGTAATTAAGTACTATTGTGTGAATTGCCCGGGAGAGTGTTTATTTAGCTATAACGTACGGTCTCTAGTCAATTAACCGCTGTATCAACAATCCTTTGTTAACCAGAGTGTAATTTTCCATACAACTCTGACCCCAGACTTTGATGGCCATCTGATTCTGAATAGGCAGAAAGCTTGCACGAAACAAGGGGTGGTGGTGGTGATTAAGTATTGTTATCATTCGTATTGTAGCTGGGAAGAAATGCACAGAGGACAGAGAAACACATTGGCTACCCCTATTGGATAGTTAGATATAGATATATAATAGAGATTTGTTTGTTATCATGAAAGTCACCGATGTCACTGATACAGATAACGACCAGCTTTTATTAACATACCATATATATTGCACTTGACTCAGTGACATACCATATATATTGCACTTGACTCAGTGACATACCATATATATTGCACTTGACTCAGTAACGTACCATATATATTGCACTTGACTCGGTGACATACCATATATATTGCACTTGACTCAGTGACATACCATATATATTGCACTTGACTCAGTAACATGCCATATACATTGCACTTGACTCAGTAACATGCCATATATATTGCACTTGACTCACTAGTAAGCTGACCATTCCTGGAGACGACCGCTGAGTCATCTTTGGATTGCTCCGGTGGGTTGGCCACTGAAACAATCAAAATAAAATGTGCTATAAAGAACAATCTCTTACACTCACAGACTGCGGGTAACTATTGTTACAAATACAACCATACCTGTATAAAGCGGGCACTCATGGGAATCAAGAAAGATGGTTGTTAACTCTTCTTTTGGCTGTTTCTTAACAGGTGGCCACTTAATACAGTCCTGAATATATTAAAAATGCTTAGGAGGGAATCGAAAGTGGCCGTTAAGACAGGTGCGAGCTTAACACAGGTGGCCACCTAATACCATACTGAATGCATTAACAAGAGGCCAAAGAGGTCTCAAGACGCTCACCTGAAAAAAGAGGGAAAAAAGAGAAAAAGACAAAACAAGAGGCCATCTTGATATTAGAATGAGAAGACAAAAAGGAGGCTGCCTAACATCCAAAACAAGAGGCCAAAGAGACCTGAGAGTAACGAATATGATACTGTGAACATCGGCATAAGTTACTTCCCCTAGGTGCAATGACGATATCATGAACAAATCTACAAGAGACCAACCCAAGAACAATATCTGCCAAATAGCAGACCTCTGCGATAAGCGGTTCTTGAGAAGAACAAAAAACGCCACAGAAAGTTACAGGTTAGAGCGGGAATTGAACCAGGGATCCATGGATTCAAAGTTAAATATTCTAACCACTACGCCTGCTACCCCCCCCCCCCCATCCCCGGGGTATACCAGTTACCTTGATGAGTGTGCCAAAAAGTTATTACACTTATTTACTTTACTACATGTAAATATGAATATAATATAGTATACTTATGTATCTATCTTTATCATGACCTCGATAATTAAAATATTTTATTCACCGTAATATAAAAAAAGTTTTAATCCAACCTGTCTGTCTATATTTAGATTTTCCCTAGGGTGTTTGAGACAGACCCAAAAATCATAATATATTCCAAAAATAGTTTGGGTATGTGACAAACTATTGAAGTTCTTAATATATAAAGACAAAGCATTAAACTTTATCTTTATCTCCATGTTATACAGTATAGTATCCCCCCCCCTCCTTATATCTGACATTATCCTATATAACAAAGTACACTTTTTATTTATTATCAACTCTCTCTTCAGCATCATGGTCACCAAGTGTAATTTGTCGCTGTAAACTATCAGCGGAAATACGGTATTTGAGATACAAACCTCATAGAAGTTCCGAGGCATTTTAATACATTTATTAATTATGTTAAAAGGAATAAGTCTGAATTTGTATAAATCACAAAAAAAATTTTTTAACCATACTTTTCATTGAGTGATATTAAAATGCGTAATTTTTCTCCATGAATGAGTGACAGTAATCAAAATAATTTTGCCAAAAAATGTAGCGAACTGCAGGAAAGTGTCTGCACTGAATAGCTGCCATAAATGTTCATTGCAAACCGCATCTGCGAGCCTTTATTGGCTGATACTTGCGGTCTATAGATGTTGGATCTGCATGTGACATACAAGCAACCATAGCGTATACAAACACTGCGAGAAAAATCATAAAACACAAATATGAAATAACAGTCCGCTTTTAAAATTCCTACTTTGTTTTGCTGTTCTTATTCCGCGCGATATTGAGAGAATAATTTAGCAGCTTCTCGCCGCAATTACAGATCTCGAGATAAGATCGGTAACAAAAGGGCAAAACATTCGAAATAATGGGCCACACCCGAGATGAAGATAATGGTAATGTGAGAGTAGATGGAAAATTTTATGAAAATCGATAAGATGGCCGATAGAAAGACCACATACAGCGAGACGGCGAGGCGAAATTTCATCGGACTCATTAGAGGTTTTTAATCAAATACAATATTGTAGCCACAGGATCTGCGAAAGGAACTTGTAGATCTACATGCCATAATGTCAACGGGGGAAGCAGTTAGTTGATGGTAGGAACACTGGATTCATAACCCAACAGTTGCAGGTTCAAAACCATCCAACAGTCTCCTTTTCCGCGATCATCCTGAGCAAGTCATCACTGGATTAAACCTGTCTCTAAAATGAGCAGACGTTTGCTATCAATTTTGACGAGTAATATACAAGCATCGGAGTATATTGTATCGGCGCTGAATAGTGGCAATAAACATTCGTTTTAAACGGCATCTGAAAGCCTTTTTAGCTGATAATGGTGGTATGTAAATGTTGTACTTTACTCTTTACATAAATATCATTTTCTTTTATCGCTATTTTGCATTTCTCCTTTTGCAAGTAAATCCCATCGCGATCCAATTTTAAATTTCCGTAACCGTTTTCTTGAAATTTGCGAAATTCTCATGTAGCTACAAAAAAATTGTTGATTGAACGTCAAAATAATGGCTGAGATACGTGTGTATGTAACAATGGCAAGGATGAGCCGTTGTCTGGCCCTGTCATTGGTACATCACATCAATAGCCTGTGCTAAACACAACAAAGAAGGATAAGACTCAATTACAATTACAATGAGTCATTTGACGGACCCCAATCCCAATGTAATGGGAGACAAATCCGCAGCGCTTTGAAAGACGCAAAATAAGGCATTTGCGATCTTAATAGCACCAGTATGTACTGAGTAAATCAAATAACATTAGTGTATTTTCGAAGATCTGTTTGAGTACGGTAATTCAGTTTAGTTGTCGTACGGCAAACTGGACTAGATACTGTACCCCCATGCACGTCGACTTAAACGGGTTAGACTGTATTATAATATTATAAAAGCAACAAGTCTAGCCAAACAGTTGACTTCCGTTCACACCACTGGTTCCAAACGTTTACACACAGCCTACATATGTCATACAATCCGTTAAATCTGTAATATTTGATTGTTTTTATTTACAATAATGAGACGAGAAACCAGAGAGTTAAGCGCTGTACAGAGTATCCAGAAAGCTTCTAAAACGTGGCTGCGTTGTCACAGGAAGCCATTTTGAGGAAGCCATTCAATAACTGCGCCCCAAGAGCTATTTAAAGCCCTATAGGCAGGAGTTTCAGATGCTCTCTGCCCTAAAAACACTACGGGTTACGGGTTGTACACCAGTTACACTGAGAGATTGATTTACGGCGGTCTGCATTAAATTCTAATGATCTAACACTTCCGTACCTGCTCCCTGATGGCTAATGTACATCACAAATATTGCTGATATATCGCCTGAAAAGTCCAATATATTCCAAGCTCTATAGGAGAGCAATACATTTAAAAGGGGATATCCTAGCTTATACATCAGTATACGGATAAAAACAAAAAAGCGAAGTGTTGCTATAATAATTTTTCGATAACAGGATATCCTAGCTGATACATCAGTATACGGATAAAAACAAAAAAGCGAAGTGTTGCTATAATAATTTTTTGATAACAGGATATCCTAGCTGCTACATCAGTGTATGGATAAAAATTAAAAAGCGAACTGTTGCTATAGTAAATTTCAAATAACAGTAGCAAATAGTGGAGGGTATTCTGGTCCATTAGAATTCGAACCTGCAATCTCTCGCGTGAAAAGCCCAGCGACACTTTTACCACTGCCGAAATTTACAGATTGTTACTTGGCACATTCTCTGTTAACGTCCACTTTTACTAAATGACGATATATATATTGATAACTTTTAGAAAATGAACGGTGTAAGGAAGTTTAGTGAACAAACACGACTTAATCTAAACGATGCTACGAGAACATGAAGATCGTTGTCTGCGTGTGACGTTTGAGGGTAGTATCAATAATAGGAATCGATGAAAGGAATCGGCAGAAGACACAAAACAAAAACAGCCAACAAAGCTGAACAGAATTTTTCATCTGCGGCAGCACAATTTAATGTAAACTGGTGAAGTATTTTTTGTGAGGAACCTGTTAGCCTTTGTTACATAGCTTCCTTTCCTCCAATGACGAGCAAGCTGGGCAGCAGATATGAAACTTCCATATTTAATAGCTACATTTAAATGTTACAAATTTGCGAGTGGCTTACGGGCGACTGTTATAGAGCTGCACTTCCCCTTGTGAGTCCTCGCAAACTGTCATTTGCCGAGCTGCACAAGCGACTTGAAAATGTGAGATATAAAAACCTAATTTAATAATCTTTTTTTACACTTTATTTTCAGAGCAAGAATTTTTCTTTAATTTTTGCAACAACTTTGTTCTTGTCGAATGGCTTTATGAGAATTATTTCTGAAGTATTGACAATTTATATCAACTTACACGCTCATGTGAAATTGTCTCATGGACAATATTTGATACGACGTTGATTGTGACTTCACCACTATTTGCGTACTTTTTCACGGACCGATATGAGTAACCAAACTTTCTACATTTCTCATTAGTTCGAAGAATCTCCCACCTGTCACAACTCATTGTCTAAATGTGAGCAGACATCCTAAAATGCCACTGGATGTATTTGGCTTTATTTATGATCCTGGTAGACTCTTTCTGATAATGAGACAGAAAGAATGATCAGAATCCATCCATAAACAACAAAGTTATAACAATCATACCGTGACACACTGAACTCGGAGAAATCGCGTTGCAGTTTCACAATGTTTTTCGCAAAAGTCCTTAGCAACCATACATTTATATGCATGTGATATGTTTATAACTTTATTTGTTTCAAAAACCTAATGCAGTATGACAAAACACCAAAAATAATATAAACAAATGCATTTTAGATATTATATTTGATGGTTAACAAAAGTCTTTGATTATGGTATATGGTGAAAAGTGTAAAAACAAGTCTTTTTGTTCGAATAACGTCTCATGAATATTCATCTACATTTAATTTTTGTTTTAATTTGTAAAAGAGCCATATAGTCCTCCTACAGTCACAGTCACCATTATCTAATATCTAAACAGTAATAAAATGTAAAGTAAGTGAATATATTTCTATATCCTGTTGCGAGGACATCACTGGGTAGCCACTAGACCCCCACCCACGCGGCGGTAGTTGGTTATATCTTGTAGACTGATATGTTACCAATTGCATTTGACATATATACGTAATAAATTTTCATTTCAGGAGAGCACAGCTTATCTAGCACGATAAGGATCACGGGCTCATGTTTGTAAATCGTAAAACAAATGAGGATGACTGCTGTGTGACGAACAGAGCCACTTCCGAACATTCAGCAATCTCGGAAAGATCAAAGCCGAGAGAAAATTGAAACGCCACAGAATAAGTTAGTATATCACGAGAGGCGGAAGCGATGCTGAGAGAATCGCGTTGGGGAACATGTCAGTGCAATTTAGATTGGATAGTAGAATCTAATTTGGTGGTGGGCTGCTAGCATAGTATTCAGAGCGTTGACGTGAATCCAAAAGACCCTGCTTCAATTCTCAATCCAGCTACTATACTACCTGTGGTGTTTTTCGGGCAAAAAATGCTTAAAACACCATCTGCCCATTGGGGTCTGGGTAGCCCTTGTGGTAATATAATGATATGGCTGGGTTTGAGATGCTGTGTGGATGGTCTATGATGCTTACCTCTTCGAGATCCTTTGTGCATCGCATTATAAATACTCATCAACTATGATAGACTTAGTGTAGTGTAAAACTTAAGTAGGCTGTCTGTAGGCTGAAACATCTGAAACATCTGAAACCGACGGCGTGAATGGAAGGAATGTCAATTGTCTGCTCAGACTCAGGCGGTTTTTCACTTCAGTGTATTTCCACCGCCACCACTGATAACGGAAGCTATTCCCTTTGTTGGGTTAACAACAGAGACTAGCTTTATAAAATGCCAGAAAAAAATACCTACACAACAATTACCTTGGTAATCAGCTCATTTTTTAACTGAAAACTCCAGTCAGTATTACTCTAGTTGTTAGAAAAATGGATTTTTTTATCAGAAAGATCGCAATCCATACGTATTTCCACTATACGAAATGAGCCTATATGTGCTTAATATTGTTCTGCCTGCATCAATAAGGCACTTATATTCAGTTGACAGAAATGATTTATACAAGCTTTCCTATAAAAGCATACTTCATCACGTCTACTCCCACGATCTGTAATCGTATCAGTAAGTCAATAAACTGTTACCCATACTTTTCGTTTAATACGACGACGTGACTAACACGGTGACCTACTCTCAGAGTCACTGGGCGCGGTCAAATCGCGTCTCAAGACATCTGTACTCCTAAGCTAACCAAAACTCAATTACAGGAGAGAGGAGAGAAAAGCACAGGAAAAATAAGCGTGACTCGGATGAGCAGCAGACGGATTATACGGACATCTTGGATTCGGGCCAAACCTGAGGCATGGTTTCTGGTGCATTTCTCTCCCTTTATTTCTAGAACCAAGATGGCTACCCAGCATGAACAAAACTAATGAATCGCTGACTGATTCTATATTGTTTTACTTTTCTTACTACAATGTGATTTGTTTGTTTTTAATATTAATGTGAACGTTATTATAATTTTTAATATTACTTCATACATAAATATTTTGAAAATCACACAAGGTGTAGTTATTTGATTAAAAATAATAGCCGATTCCCAAGATAATCATTGTGTGGGTCATTCATGTATCAATACAACGCTAGCATATGTAGCTAACATGACAAATGGATCAGCCATACTTATAAGGAGTGGGGGAAAACACTTACTGTGAAAAACCCATCTTGCATTCACGCCAGTGACTCCAAACAACTCCAGACGGGCAAGATATGGAGCCTACTCTGCTAAATCTATGAAAGTTCACGGTTATTTATAATGATGTGATGACATAGAGGGGAGGTGAGCGACATAGAGATCATCCACAGAGTATCTGAAACACAGCCACATCAGAGGAAAAAGCCTTAACGGAACCACACTCAATGCCTACCCAGACCCCAATGGGCACAGGGGTTTAAGGTACTTTCTGCCCAAAAAACGCCACAGGTAGTATACTGGCTAGAGCTGCAAGTGAACCAGGGTCCTCTGGTTTAAAAGACAAACATTCTAACCACTATTCTAACTCCCCCTGGCAGAACCATAATGACATTCGGCAACTCATACGTAGACATCAGTGATAAGACGCCATTAAAACAAATGTGATATCATTATAATTAATTAGCTAAGATTTCTATGAGGGTGAATTATTTTAAATTTAATAAGGTTATAATGAGGCCATTAACACTGCGAGTGTCTATGACATTTACTATAATGAATAAATAATGAATAAAAGGATCACTCAACCCTTTTTTCCTTTCAAATAAACATTTCAACAAAATAAAACTCATCTGAAGTGAACATTTATTTTTGTTAAATACATCTCGGAGGCTCAAACTTTCAACCGTGTCTCGAAGAATTGTACGACTAGAGACAATTAACTAGACATAAGAATAAGGGCTCATAGCACACACTAAAAGCTGCCTAAAAAAGGATGTGAGACGACTTGTTATAATAGCGAGTCTATAGACATCATATAATATCATATAATAGCATCTATAGACATCATATAATATCATATAATAGCGTCTATAGACATCATATAATATCATATAATAGCGTCTATAGACATCATATAATATCATATAATAGCGTCTATAGACGTCATAAATATTCTGTTTGTTTTCTATGATAGCGATTGACAGATATCTTTCCAATTTCCAATTCAACTTTTTTAACGATGAAGAAATATGAAACAGTTAGTGTCAACAGTTAGTCCAAGAAATCGTACTGTTTTGTGTTCTACGATATAGAAATTGACGTATCTCTGTCTAATCTTATAACTTAATCGCATATCTGCTGCGAGAGGTCATGCAAATGTCTCCAGTCGCAACGAGTTAATGCCACCTTAATGTCATTAGACGCAGCGGCATCGGAGAAAGTCTCGGGCGATGCAAGCAAATCTAATCTTACTGGAGCACGATATACGTACGTCATCGCTACCCTGAGCATGCTCCATACGGCGGTGGTACGTTAATGCGCCGTACGTAACCTAATATCAAAATAAAGAGTCGCGCCTCTATAACCAGATATACCCGGCGATGAGATGGCTGTCAACAATGATTGACTGTTGCTCACAGATTGATTCGGTCTACGTCCAAGTAATTCGATTACCACGTCAAAGGTGTCCACCTCGTGGAACGTTAAGGAAATTCTGCCGGTTGTGGTACTCGCGTTAATAGTACGAGGAATTCTCTCGGCTTATGATTGTATTACGTTAATATGTCGGACTTTTATCTGTGATGTCTTTGGTGACATCTGGTGGAGAGTGCCCTGTCAAATGGAATTGGTCCGTAATACCAGTCTCGTCATTTTACTAACTATGACTTCTTCGCAGGCAATAATGCCTTAAAATGGTTTGTCCCTGGAGTGTGTTTATGCAATTCCTTCTTCTCTCTGACATGGCTGTGTTACGGTGCTCTCTGCATGCTTCTTTATGTCACTTCTCTCTGACATGGCTGTGTTA
>WURV02203714.1:0-11483 GCA_011762755.2 Epimenia babai
GGTTAGAGCGAGGTTTGAACCAGGGACCCCTGGATCCAAAGTCAAGCGCTCTAACCACTACGCCAACTGCCCCCTAACTATTGTGACTATGTATTCTAACTATTTTTACTAACTGTGGTTTTAATTATGGTTAATACCTATGGTTTCTAACTATGGTTACTGCTATGTGTATCAACATGTGATTACTAGGTTACTAAGTCAAGTTACTTGTTATAGTCACTATCTATGGTTAAGGGTGGCGAACTCTAGGTTGAATTATGGTTACTAAGAGTATTAACTATAGTCACTAACCACATTCACTAACTATGGATACCAAATAAGGTACCTAAGAATGGTGACTAACAGAAATATTGAAATTGTTTGGACGATATAATGGATTTCAGTTTGTCTCATACCTTTCAATAAAATTATCTCATTTTCATTTATAATGTATATATTATGATAGCAATCTATCCTAGTTATTAGAATATCAACAAGAATTAACGGGAGATGGACAGTTTAAAATTGATATTGTTGAGATTTACATCGGCAAATTTTCATGACATCATATTGCACAAATAAATATGTTAGAAAAGCTGCATATCACATCGATATCACATCGATATCACATTGATATCACATTGATATCACATCGATATCACATCTATATCACATCGATATCACATCGATATCACATCGATATGATGCCACTGATTGAGATGAGAGTTTGCAGTTATCGTGTGATGTCTCTGACTGCAGATGCTCTCTCATGGGGTTCGATCTGAATCGTCATTGGATGGAGCCATCTCCGTGGGCCCACCCCACCCTCTACAGCCTCAAGAAGCACCTCATGGATATGGACCACAGCGGGGTGCGTAAAATCAATATAAAAGCAAGTTTACATGCTGTTTGAGTTTGATTGAGGATATTAAGGTAAGCTCCCGTGGAAATAATTTTACTAAGGGTACCCTTTTGAAGTATTACAAAAACCCACTTCGTTATAAATCTTGCTCAATATTTCAAGTATCCAAATCTTGCTCATCATTCCAAGTATCCAAATCTTGCTCGATATTTCAAGTATCCAAATCTTGCTCATTATTCCAAGTATCCAAATCTTGCTCAATATTTCAAGTATCCAAATCTTGCTCATTATTCCAAGTATCCAAATCTTGCTCATTATTCCAAGTATCCAAATCTTGCTCATTACTCCAAGTATCCAAATCTTGCTCATTATGTCAAGTATTCAAATCTCTCTTATTATTCCAAGTATCCAAATCTTGCTCATTATGTCAAGTATACAAATCTTGCTCATTATTCTATGTATACAAATCTTGCTTATTTCTTATATGAGTGTGTGAGTGTATGTTTGTTTTCACATTTCACGATACATAATATATATATGGCTAAAACAATTTGTTGTAGGTCAAGTAGCAAATGATGTTATTACATATTCAAACTGAAAACATACAATCTAACCTTGTGCAAGTATTATAGTCCAAAAATCTTCCAAAATTCACATCCATCTCTAAAAAAAATCCTTTACATAGAAAGTGATGTAACCTCATCATCTCTCAAAATGACGTCAAAATGATTGAGCGATCCAGATGCATCAGCTCATTTTTTGAGAAACTTATAAACATTATGGTATCACCAACCTATATGTTTTTACTTACTTAACATTCTTAGTTGGGTCAGTCTGTATAGATCCAACAAAGGCCCATACAGCAAACCACCTTGGTTTGACCTATACATATATATATACATACATACACGCACACAACCTCTTGTGTTCAATGACTTATTTCCAATACTCCTGGCAATTTTAATACTAATGAGTCCATGACTTTTGCGATAGGATGAGGGAAATATCTCATTAGCTGAGGTAAATGTTATAGATATTTGGAAGATAAAGTTTAGAGTAAAATTTAGAATGTGCATCAATAAATCTATTACGCTATTTTCCGAAAATTTTCCGCTAAATCTTATGTATTTCTCGCTTACGTTTACTTCTGTTCTGAAATATCAAGCGGTAATTTATGAAGGGGAACAACTTCTAACGCAGCTGCTAGTTCGTTAATGAAGTAATATAAATGCATGAACTATGGCTGACATGGGGAAGATACCGAGACTCGGGCCATATTTAATAAAAATAACTTAACATTGCGAGCCACAGTCATATGTGCAATCAAATATTATAGTGATTTAATACTAGCTTTTTAGCTCACCTGAGCTTTGCTCGGTGAGCTTTTCTTATCGGAGTTTGTCTGTCGTCTGTCCGTCCATTCGTCCGTCCATCCGTCCGATGTTAACATTTTCTTAAAAAAATTGTCTTCAAGAACTGCTTATCGCAAAGGTCTGCCATTTGGCAGATATTGTCCTACTTATAATCCTTGATTCGAACAGTTTTTTAAGATGGTTAATATACAGAGAGATGTGAATTGCTGTGTTAACCATTATCGTAAAGTCGAGAAAACAAAGGTTACCTTTAGTATGTTGTATGTTATGGACTCTACCAGCGGTCATGGGTGTAACTGGCCATATAGCTGAATAGTGAAGAAGGATATTAGAGAAAGTGGGTGAACTGGGATGAACAAACAGGACTGAGTGACTGCTGCCATTTTTATCATGTAAACGTCTATTACCCTCTGTTGCCGGTCTAAGATTGATCGGGACTGGTTATAGCTGGCCTTGTATAGCTGCCACAAGTGATGGATGTACACCAATAACAATCTTTATATGATAGTGCCAATGAGTCTTAAATACCTCGCCCACTCTCTCGGTGGGCAATGGCAGGATAAAACGGGTCGCGCGTTAATCGATGGCTCCTTTGATAAATGTTTTTGTCATTACATTACTTCGTTTACTGAATTTCCGATCATAAACCGTCAGCTTACCCGTGCACTATGGCGGTTGGTCGCGTGGTTACGTTTTATCATTCTTCATGACTCAGTACATTTGACAACGCCTATTTAAGTCCTGTCAGTTCTCGGGGCCAAGTGGTCCGAGCCACGATCTATCGAGCCGGATGTCCATGGTTCAAATCCACAACATGGGAGATATTTATCCCATGCATTTTTCTTATATCCACTCGCTTATATATGAAATGATCAAAATCTTCTTTTAATATTGTTTAAGATTTGTATTGGAGTTAATTATTTAAATATTTCATGATTGCGTCACAAGTAAAATTATTGTAATTACCGCTGCTATTAACCCTTACCACACTGACTATCTGTATGTCACATTACTACAGCAATACGATTCTGTGACAACAGGGTGCTAAGGGTTAATGCCATTGATTAAGTAGCGTAGATATATGCTTATTTTTGGTTCTAAATTGATATTTAAGCCTTGTAGTAAAACGTGTTAGAGAGATATTTGTTGCCACAAGTTATAAGGTGACATAGTGTCCCCTTTGTTCATCGTAACAGTTTAAAACGTTCCGATGATCTGCCATACAATTGCCATATGATTGCCATGTTATAATTAAGTATTTTCATAATAATATATAATCTTTGAACATGGAATGATTGAGTATATTGATTGATCAGTTGAATTAAAGGGCTAATTGTCATATTCGTGTAGGTTCTATTTCATTTAATCAAGCTGATCACAGTAACTACTACACTCAGCTTCCGTATCTTGATATATGGGAGATTACTCCTCATTTATGCATAAAATGTAACGCAGTACATAGTTATTCCCCTTAGATTTCCAATTTCACTTAGTCCTGAGGTTGTGTATATTATATGGTCTATTAAGAAAGTTCAAATCGTGGAAATTTATGTAAATCGTCCATCCTACTTCTGGGAATTTTGCACACAGTAACACATAAATGGCACGAGGGCCAGTATGGTTAGAGCATTAGACTCTGAATCCAGAGGACGCTGGTTCAATTGCCGCTATAACCAGTAAACTATTTATATGGCAGAAAGCGCCATAAACCCCTGTTCCCATGGGGGTCTTAGTAGACTTAGCAACATGGTTCTGTTAAGGCTTTTTACCTCTGACGTAGCTGTGCTGTATGGAGCAACTAATAAACGAATTATAATACTTATTCCACAATAAAGTGTCAAGTCAGAATTAAGTGATATTATGAATAAGTGAAAATTCACTTTTTGAAATGCAGAAAATTAGAGGTAAAGGTAACATTTTGTAGGCTAACTAAAATAATGCAACAGATTTCACACAACCTTTGTATACTCCGTCAGGTGTAATTGTCATGTATACTTCATCAGGTGTAAACATTAAGTATACTTCATCATGTATAATCATTAAGTACTTCATCGGGTGTAATCAAGTATACTTCATCAGGTGTAAACATTAAGTATACTTCATCATGTACAATCATCAAGTACTTCATCGGGTGTTATCAAGTATACTTCATCAGTTGTAATCATTAAGTATACTTCATCATGTACAATCATCAAGTACTTCATCGGGTGTAATCAAGTATACTTCATCATGTGTAATCATCATGTATCCTTCATCATGTATAATCATTAAGTACTTCATTGGGTATAATCAAGTATACTTCATCAGGTGTAATCATCATGTATACTTCATGAAAGTGTCATTACACCTGCCGAAGTATATTTGCATGCGAAAGTTCGCGTGAATCATAATCTCAGTCAGCCTTCAAGATATTACCTTTACTGTTCATTCTCTACTAAAAAGACTGATTTTGAGTTTGGATAACAGAAACTATTAGTTTTCCGCTATTTGATCTCATTGACCATCTCATCGACCGTGTATCATGCAGCAATACGACGTTGAGTTTTACATCGATATTCACGCCCACTCGACTCTCATGAATGGCTTCATGTACGGAAACACGTATGAAGATACGGAACGATACGAGAGACATCTCATCTTCCCCCGCCTCCTCGGTACCATCGCCGAAGATTTTTCGCTCGGCAATACGAATTTTAATCGCGACGCTGTGAAAGCGGGCACCGGAAGAAGGTGAGATTCCCTTTCGTGTTTGTTGTTTGTCGAATGGTTTTTAGAAAATGTTTTATATGTGTCCCGGCAGGCCATACGGTTTGACCTTGACTGCAAGCCCTTAGTACCAATAGAAAAAATTTTGAAGATTATTTTGATTTCACCCTGATTCTTAAAACTCCTATGTCAGTTCTAAGTAGACTGTTATTCGACTCCTATGTCAGTTCGAAGTAAACTGTTATTCGACCCATATGTCTGTTCTAAGTAGACTGTTATTCGACCCATATGTCTGTTCTAAGTAGACTGTTATTCGACTCCTATGCCAGTTCTAAGTAGACTGTTATTCGACTCCTATGTCAGTTCGAAGTAGACTGTACCACCAATACAGGTTTTGCTTGGCTGTTTTTTCGCGTTGTCTATCTAGTGGACTGATAAAAAAAAAAATTTTTTTTCGTGGTTTGACCTTTTCATCGTTGCTATTTAGCATTGGAGCAAGCAGTTACAACAGAATTATCTTACTTTACTAAAACTTATTAAATACTTTATCAAATACTTAGTAACGAGATGCAAATTACCGTAATTTTGACTACTGAAATTAAGAACTATTAATTATTTCTGTATAAGAAACAAAAGCCGTAAATCCAAAAGCACATGTTAAAATCTGACTATTATTTTGAGTAGGGTAATTTTTAATGTAAACTGTTAATGAGGTTGATATTGGAATATATATATATATATATAATATACCCAGGAATGTAAGCATCTCATCTATTTCTCCGTATAGGATGGTATTGCAGATGTATAAATTTACCTCAACTTCTTTTACCACTAAGTAATCTTCCCCTTGTATCACAAGGCGTCTGCTTCTATCCTATTATCACTATCATCACATACAGTATCACCGGCCCATCTCGCATCCATCACAGCTATCTCCCCCACCCAATCTCTGGCCAGAAGCCAGCCCCCCTATCTCGGCACTAATGGACCAGCATGTCAAATTAGCAACACCGAGTCTGACATACATTACTCAGTGGGCACCCCTCCCCCACCACTGCAGATTTTATTTATCTAATTGATCCTGAAATGAGAATGTCTGGCTGAATAAACACTAAAGAAAACAAATTTTCTCGGAATATGTACACACGATTAACTCCGCGTTCATTCCTCAAGTTTTTTACAATGTATTTCTCTGCCGAGAATTTGCAATCTCATCATTGATCAAGATAAGGAATAGAGAAAATGCAAACTGGAGCAAAATTCTTCCCTTTTTTCTTCGGAATTGGTACGCCGTGGTCTCATTAATTAAAGGCGTGGCCTAGTCTGGTGACTTCAACTGTTAACTCTGTTATAAATCGCCTTATCAAAGAAGGTCCATATCCTGCCCATGGCGAGAGTTTGTTAGTCAGAAATAGCCTTATAACCACCCCACCCATCTACATAAATATTTATATAATTTTTTAGCACAATTCATTTAAAAAAAGACTGGCGATTGGTTTTCATTAGCATAATTTTTTTCTCATGACAGACTTGTATGTATGTAACAATAGGCTGAAATTACCCCGTTGTCTGGGGCGGGATTGGCTCTTTACGAGTCTAGCCCATGTGGGTAACATGACAGGCACATTTGCTTCAGTTATAGGGCTCGTTCATCTTTGCTTCTGCCTCGCTACGGAATGAACTTCCATCAAGCAGTCGAAACACAGCTTAATCACATTTAAATCACTTATGAAAACATATCTTTTTGATAAGTGCTATGCGTAACACCTCAGTTTATTTCATTGTAATTATATTTTCTGCGTGTATTGCTTTTGTGTGTCCTATGATTCCATTGTGTGTCTTATAATTCTATTGTGTGTCCTATAATTCTATTGTGTGTCCTATAATTCTATTGTGCAAATTGATTCTATTCAACACATTATGACTGTACATTGCATCTGACAACGTACATATGTTTTAATAAGCACTATAAAAACTAGTTTTTATTATTTTTATATTATTATTATTTAAGTTATGGGGAAAAACTCAGTTGTGAAAAACTGCTTAAGTTTGTCCGACCCTTTGACCATCGTCTGTTTCTGCCGCTGGATGTAAATGTCTACAGAGAGGTACCTTGTGTCATACACTCGGCTGAGTCTGTGAGAGTTGATGAGTATTTATGAGATGAAGTGAAGAGATAGCGAGAGGTAAGCATGATAGCGAACGATCCAGAGAGCATCTCAAACAGCCAGGTCGGAGGGAAGAAACTATTACATCACCACGCTGCATCCAAGATGCTACAGCTACCTCCAAGTACAAACAGGGTTTGAGGCGCTTTTCGTCAGAAAAAACGCTGCAGGGACTATACTGGCTAGAGCAGCAATAAATTGAGGGTATTTCTGGATTCACCTCCACCAATCCACCCATTATGCTAACTGCCACCTATACCCATCTGATTATTATTTTTATCATTAATATCTTTATTATTAAACACATTAAAAAAACAATCAGGCTGATATGTGAAGACATGTACTCTATTGCCATTGGTCTTATCACTCCATCACGTAGATTGTATCCCGTAGCATACCGCAGTAGCATACCGCAGTAGCATACCGCAGTAGCATACCGCAGTAGCATGCCACAGTAGCATACGGCAGTAGCATACCACTGTAGCATACCACGCCACGTACAAATACTGTTTTTGTTCCTAGTGACAACAGTTTCTTTCATATTTTTGCGATAGTAAATAGCCATCTAAGGGAGAACAAATTTTAAGGTGACTTATTGATAACCAAGTTAATTTATCTCCCCAAAAAATTACGTAGCGACACTATTTTCTTTATATTTTTTGTGATGTTAACCCTCCTTTGCTGAACTCTGAAATATCATTTTTAAATAGATCCTATATATAGCAATCTCGCAAGACAACGGTTAAATACTAGTAGTGATTTACATGCAAATCTATATTTTGGGTTACCTTCTGATAACCAATACAATTTATTTAAAATAAAAGATTGATAGTTGGAAATTTCAGTCACATGATTTTATTGGCCATTTTTGTTGAATTGTTAACATCGAATCTTGACAAGAATCCCAAGTGTGTGTCGGCCTATATTTTACACTTTTTCTTAGGTTGAAGGATGTAAATAATTTATTGACCACATGATTGTACACAGTATCATTTGTTTGACCCATTACTTTGTATATTTTATGCTAGTTATTCTATTACCGTATATACTTGCCTATAGGATGGTTTTTAAGACAAAATTTCAGTCCTTAAAGTGTACCCCCCATCCTACAGGCGGGTCAAAAAAATAAAAAAAATTTTGGGCAGTAATGGATAAGTTTCCCATCCAAATTATAATGGCGGCCCATCGCCGTGAATGACTGAAGAAGGGGTAGCACCCTCAAGCTCCACCCTCGACTTATAGGCGGGTCAAGAGCAAAACCACGATTTGGGGGGTCGACTTATAGGTGGATCGACTTACAGGCGAGTATATACGGTAGTTTATAAGGAGATGATAGCCCTAGATTGGTAAGCGTAACGTTGCGGGTTAAAAACCACTTGGCAGTCGGCCTTTCTACAATAATACTCGGTTTCAATGGTTACATAACGCTGCTGCACGCCTTCTGACCTCCACATCTCTCTCTCTCTCTATCACAACATATAACACCGGCTCTAATATCTCTCCACTGGCTACCCTTCGCATAGAGAATTCAATTGAAGATTCTTAATCAAGTTTACTCATGTTTGACACACTCTGCTACAGTATATCATACTGACCTTATCATTACCAGACAAGATTGATTCAACAGTTGAGCACTATACAACTAATAATACCCAGAACAAATAGATGCTTATATGAGACGCACCATATCAAAATAAGTCTAAAGTCGGGATTCCCATAGTGGGTAAATAGCGTTAGAAATTGAAATATAAATCTTTCAATATTGGGTAGTTAGTATTTTCGGATACCCTGGTAATTATTCTAGCCATAAAAATAATAATATACAATATTATTAACAGCAAAACTGTATATTGAATCAATTTAAATTCGCGTATAGTAATCTTTCTTATGTAAATTTTATTACAAACAAAAGAAATATATATGGTCGACTTAATGGTGGATATTTTCTGTAATTTTGATTTAACATGATAGAATATTTAAAATTCAATAACTTTTCCATTGATACCTCATTTATCATGTTTGATAGAGTATAAGATTGTGGTTGCTATGGAGTTTTATTTTTCTCCCCACATTAAACTTTAAACGTGTTTTTTCTCGGAATTTTGTTATATGAACACGTTTATGTAATTATCAATATCTCTGGAAATAATTGAGGCATTTTCATGATTTTGGTATCATTGGATTCCTTACAGGTTGTTCTATTAAATAAACTAAAAATATGAAATATGTAAGACTCCGACTTACGACTCATTTTGGCATGTTGAGTCACATATGGTGATCGAACCTTTTTTTTCAGTTCAGCTAAACTATTTAACAGTCTTCCACCTCATATCCGCCTCTCCCCTTCACTTTCAATATTCAAATCCAAACTAAAAACACACCTGTTTGCCTCATCTTTTACCTAGATTTGTTCTATGTCCTAATTTTATTGTTTCCTATTCATATGTTGTATATCTTCGGCTTTAAGACAGATTATCGTAATTTGTTTACGCAGTTTATGTGGTACAACCTTTTGGGCAAAAAGCGCCTTTAACCTCTGTGCCCATGGGGCCTGGGTAGCCTTTGAAGTGTAGTTCTGTTAAGGGCTTTTCCCCTCTGGCGTGATTGCTTCAGATACTCTATTGATGGTATCTATGTCGCTTACTTCCTCGCTGTGTCGTCATCCCCTTATAAATAGCCATTAATTATCATAGACTTAACTGAGTGTGCGACATGCATAGCCCGTCTGCCCGTCTGCGGACATTCAAAAGCAGTGGCGTTAATGGAAAAAGGTCAAGTGTCTGCTCAGACTTTGTGGGTTTTTCACAGTGGGTGTTTTCCCCCATCACTGATAAAAGTAAGGCTAATCAATTAATCATGTGAACCACATTTATAGGCTTCCTTTGTAAAGGGCCAACAACAACAAGTACCTTTGTAATCAGCCTGTAATTACATAGTACATATATACAACTTTGTGACACCGCCACTGAGCATTGCCTGCATAGTGGATTATGGCGGTATACAAATGACAATATATTATTATTATTATTAATATTGTAATTTAATCAGTGTCATCGTACATATACATTTTTCACTGCGCATGCTGTTAATTGCATATTTCACCTGTAAAGTCTGACTAACAGTTTACTTGGGTTGCACTATAAATCAATATATTCTTATTATTAAGTCATTTATACAAAATTGTTGGAGTAAACACATCTCAGATGGGTAGACGCTTGATTTCATCCTTGATAAACGATATGCAGGTGTCAAAGGTATTGTAGCTATGCTGAATAGCTGCCGTAAACATCCCTTGTAAACAGCATTTAATAAACTTTATTGGCTGATACTTGTGGACTATGAATGTTGTACTTGACCGTTACCTTTAATAACGAGTATATTTTATTTATAATTATTTAATAGCTATTAATGGAATAGTAACGATGCGGTATTCTCATGCGCTAGAGCGGACATGCGTATAGCCAGTCGAATAAAAGCCACCATAATACCAGTGTGTAGTCGATTGATAGATTGTTGGCACACTCAAATGCCAATAACGATGATACAACGGAGGTGACCGTAGGGGCTGATTGTGTTAGAAGCAGACTGCCCGGATCAACCTGTTGTTCCGTGTTATAACTCAAATAGTTATATGGATTTATGGACCAACTCACTCGCCCCAGCCCCGGCCCCGGCTACAGTGTTCATTTGTACGAAGCATTCGTTGCTATTTGCTCCGTGCATTAAGCTCATAGCAACCATCGCACGCTTTGTTTGTAGAGAAGTTTGCGGCCATATCGGCGTATGATTGTGGTCAATTATTCAGATCTGTGGATGCCTACTCCGTTGTCGAACATTCTTTACTCGACATGATTTAGACAATCGGTCTCATAATTCACCCACTCGAATAATGGAATGATAGAAGGTGTGCGATACAGAATGCGTTTGTCATACGTGACAAACGCATTCTGTATCGCACTGTGTAAAACTGTGTATCGCATTCTGTATAAAACTGTGTAGATGTTATTTGAAAGTCTAGCACGGCCTGACGCACGGCCTGACGCACGGCCTTATGCACGGCCTTATGCACAGCCTGATGGACATCCAGGGTATGAATGGGTCACCCTCTGTCATCCACCAAAAGATCCACTCAGCCTTGTTATTGAACAATGGTTTGGCCAAATTACTCCCTGTACTATTTGTGAATGTAAAATAACACCCCTCTCGATACCCTAGGTGTGTATCTAATGTGTGATAGTCCCTTACCAAGCTAGATTTGTAGCTGCTTTACTTACTATCACTATGGCAATATTTGATGGCTCTAAAAATTCCAGTAGCCCTCCTTCTGTGGCCATACTTCTACTGAGAGAGGGAGGAGGGTAGAGAGAGAGGGGGGAGGGAGAGAGGGGAAGAGAG
>WURV02203725.1:7611-26744 GCA_011762755.2 Epimenia babai
TGCTTATATATATATATATATATATATATATATATACCATGTGTTGTGTAGTAAGTACCAAAATACTGTGCACTATATTTAGATAATGTGGTATTTAGAATATAGTACGATGTATACTATCCATCTATATATTGTATATTTATTTACTTGACTATATATCATAATTTGCGATGTATGCCCACAGCAACTATAGCCTCATTATTACCAACGTATATAACGAATATTATTGTATATTAAGAATAAACGATCATCACGCTGGTCAGGCTGTATGTCCAAGAGAGACGACATCGCTAGAGGCTATCTGTATATGTAGAGTATTTGATATGGAGATGTAGACTGTATCAACACTCACCGATTTTGTAAGAAACCGCTGCTGGTTTATCGTCGTCGTCATCCTCATCACACGACTCGAGACCGCTCTCGGACGAGTAAACCGGTTCACGGTGCATGAAAATGTTTCCTGAAACGAGGGAATGGGCATCGAAATAAGCAAATATACACCGGATTGAATTAGCCTGTATAATAATTCTATCCCCGTTCTGGAACATTCCTGTTAATTCTAGAGTTTACATCTGCCGGTCTGTTATGCAAAGCCATTTATTACATATCTATTTTGATGTCTTTAACAATAAGTAACGTGACCAACAATCATCATGAATCCATAGAAATTTGTAACAATTCGCGATATTCGCGAACTAAGAGATTCTCGGGTCACGCCCCCGTCCCTATTAGCCAACCAAGATCAGCAACTCACCGGGTTTAACGTCGAGATGCGCCAGATACTTCGAGTGGATGTACTTGAGGCCCTTGGCGACCTGAGACAGGACCTGCTTGAGCTGCTCCTCGCTGAATCGCCGCGACGATCGCCGGTGATCGTTGATCGTGTCGGCGAGACTGGCGCCGTTGCAGTATTCGTTCTGGATGTACATGTGGTCGTTCTCGGCCCACGCCGAGTAGTACCGCACGACGTGGTGATGCTTACCGAGTACGGCGTGGGCGTACACCTCGTTCATCGAGTTACGTCTGCAACGACACGCAAATATTAGACTTGGACACAAGAATATGGATGCCACAAAAATCTGTGTGACAAAAACTGTGTAATTTAATTTCTAATGTAACTTGTAATTTAATTTCTACTGTAACTTGTAAATTGTATCGTATTAACTTCTGCGTGACAAAAACTGTGAAAATTTAATTTGTACTGTAACTTGCATGTATATTATATTTTAATTTGCATGAATATTATTTGACTTGCATGGATATTATCATATTATTTGCATGGTTCAAATTATTTTATTGGCATGGAAATTTAATTTTATATTTTACTGTCATATGTATACTAACTATTTACAATTTTACTAATTTTAGATGACTTTTAGTTTTTTCCATATTTTTATCAAAAACCACCTGAGAGCATTAATGCTGAGGTGGTATATAAATTCGATTATTATATATAATATATTAATATATATTATATATGTATATATGCAAATGTATACAGCACAACTATTCCATGCATCATATTCGCTGTAGAATACAAAGAGTATCCACTCACTCGTAGACGCTGCCGGCCACCGGTGTCTTCGATTTCTTGATGGCGTACGTGCAGCCATCCAATCGATGCACGCACTTGAAGACACTGCCGAACTCGCCGTCGCCCAACTTGTTCAACTCAAGAAACTCCTCGTTGTACCTCGACGTGTTGATTTCATGCAACGCAATCTTCTGCAATGGCGAACATCACATCGCGGGGTTGTAACGACAAATAACTACAAACGCGACAAAAGGGACCCAGGACCCAGTGTAACTAACGTGAATATATATAGCAATATATCACTTATACCTATATAACTCATATATATCATTTAATTGTGATCTTACTATATATGCCTATTTTACTTTCGATTTATCCATTGTATACCAAGATTTTGAACCATATTCCTTTTTTTTCTAGTTAATCATAGTAACCATAAATTTGTGTCTTTGATAGCCATGTGTTAAAGGGGCAATAAAATTTCAATTTCATAAATTTCATTAATATCATATATCAACTACATAAGTCATAAGGGTGGATGTCTACATGCTTATAGTTACTTAACCTTAGTATACAGGCCCCTGATTCAAATTTTGTGGAATAAAGTGAAGGGAATATTCTAATTCTAAACGTACAGAAAAAGGTGCCACATTGAATTAATGAATAGTCAAGCTAGGCCAATGAATACATTGTGCCCCATTCAGAAACCCAAACTGGCACTGCGGATACTATAGTGGACATCTGTTATATCACACAAAAGCTAGTGCAGATGTACGTCTAATACATTTACCAGTTAACTCACCTTTGTTGGCATTTCATCTTCTAATTCATCCTCTGTTGACTCATCCATAAAAGTCCTACAATGAATCAAGCATTGATATATTATTCTAAGAATTAACGCATCTAGACAAAATGCATTAATTGGCGCATGAATGAACGCACGCGCATACAGCGTGCCGCAGCATCTTTTGTATATGGATATATTAACTGTAATCCTCAAACAATAGGATTACCTCGCTAGATAATGGTTCAAAAACATATATTGTGTTCGCTAGATGCACGCTGCACTTTACACAGCTGCAGTACGCAAATACTGTAAAGGCTTAAGCCAAGCTGTCATTTACAAGCGCTAATTAGCCCGGTATTGTTAATGACCAGCGGTATTGTTGCGTATATGCCTGTGATGTTATTGTGTTCAGTGTGACCCAAATGTCAAATAGGGAGGAGGGGTGGCATGTGTCAAATCCTGTCATTTTTTATCACTGTTCCAGTGGTAAAAAAAGGTTGCAACAATAATACAACAGTGATAATACACATCGATATTTGCACATCGCCGAATGACCATCAATGACCTTGATTTACTAAAACAGATTGAATCGATGAAATGGGATGATTGAATTAAAAATTAATTTAACAAATTAACAATATTCACACAATATTCAAAATATTCCAGTTTAATTTTTTATTCAGTTCACCTTTAAAAATTACACGCTTGTAATGTAAAAAGAGTAATGAATGAAACAGGCGTTGATACGTTATTACGTACGTTCGTGTTTCTATGCGGTTAAAAATACTATAAAAACGTAATTCCAAATGCCAAAATAACAGAAATGAGCAAAATTAAATACTAAAATGAGCAATATGATAATACATTGTATTACTCATATATCATACATAATTAAAATGTTCTATCCCGTTATACCGTAAAGATACATCCACCCAATTAACACTAACTATTGTATTAGATCCATGACATAGTTTAATTTTGATAAATAATAGTAATAGTTACCCATCAAATACGGAGACGGAAGATCTTGTTCGTTTGTGTCCGGTAGATACGGTATTATTATCAGGTGTAAAAGGATTTGTGTTCGCAAGTGGTCTTTCGCATGTACTGTCGATACTCCGTTTACTATCATGGCGTAATCGTTTGCATTTTGTTGTTGATGTTCGTTTGCACTTTTCTAATAAGGTCTTTGGTGTGTGTGGTGTATCAAATAGTCTCAAAGCACGCAAACTCCTGTGTGGCGGCGAAACTGCACACGGACTAGCTGGCACAGACGATACAGAATTGGACACATTGGAATTATCGGGTTTTGGAAATGGTGTGTTATGATATAGCGAAAAAGGAATGGGTGATAAATTTCTTGGACGTGATGATCGATTGCGTCTCGATATCCACGGCGTTCCAGGCGATCTTGCGGGTAAATCCAAGTCCAAAAATTCAGCTGTGTGATCCTCGTATCGATCAGATGAATTGACGGGCGACGAAGATGCCGACGCACATTCAAAGTCCGACGATACATCATGGAGGCTAGAATCTTGGTCAGACTCTTGATCCATGTAACAGGATCGATTTTCCACTGGTTTGTCTGATAGAATAATCCGGCGACGCAAGCTAATAGTCCTGTGATGTGACATCGTTCACAACACTGAAGAAGCTAACAATAACAAATAATGAATAACCTCGATGACTGTATAGTTGCTAGAAATGTGACTGATGATCATTCGATAACTGCTCACAGTTTTATAGCAATGGTGACCTATTTTTCAGAAATGGCGGGATGTCTACCACGTGCTGCTCTCAACCAATCAACGCGCGTCGGTGTTTACCTGCGTCATAACTGACAGGGCACGTGACATGCCCACGTAGTCTCGTACTATGGAGTTCAAAGAGGTACCGCCGGGCACACACGGGTTCAATGGTTTACTACAGCTTTTATTATTGCAATAGCCCGCTTAAGAAAACTACTTTGATGTTGCGATTTGTTTGGATATGCTCGAAACTGTAATAAAGACAGTTTTCGGTGAAAATGCGGCTGGGATAGAACAAAGTAAACGATAATAGCTAGAGAATGCCGACGTGATGGCTCTTTACTTCCCCTATTACATTGGATAGGTTCGCTTATATAATATATTATGTAACTTATGGTGATTTTTTTCTGTAATCTATTTGCCACCGACTAATTTTTGTAAATCTTTTTTGAAAAATCATAACACTGAATCATTTGCATTCAATGATTTGGATTAAAATCAAAAGTTACTATTACGTTAACGATTTATTTGTTCACTAGGCCGTAAGAACTAAATGATAACACAGCAGAACGTTATTGACAATTCCGCGCTAATGATCCGTAATCATAATGACATTTTGCGTGTGGATTCCACGCGAACCGTGTCATGACTCCTCCTTTTCCACGTCATATGCCCGTCACTTAAGCGAAAACCTGATAATTTTTACCTTTTTCTAATACTATGCGTGCATGCTGCTCGCACAGCTACATTTCAAAATCCCTTTATTGACAGAAACGTGTAGGAAACGATTGTATAATTTTAAAAATGGTGAAAATACACCAAGTATATTTGATTTCTTTTGGATGGCCTACCTGAGACTCAGACGAAGAGATGTGGGGAGGCGTGTTTGCTATATGGTATAATACGAACTAGAATTGAAACTTGGAACCACTTACGTACATTTTTGCTTTGCACCTGAAAAAGTATATCTTCACACACAAGCCTCGATAATTATACGCTTAGATAGTCGATAAGGTGTTACCTTTAGTTTTTGTACTACCCGAGAATATAACAGAATAACCAGGTTTAGGACCACAATTGATTATTTTAACCAAGGTATTGGCCTTAATGGGAGATTCGTCACGCCCGTTTCACAATTTGTGGCTTTCAATCAATTGATAATATTGCACGAGTGACCAAAGTCAACAGACGTGCGGTACGATTCCATACTGATCTCTGTCGGTAGCACACACTCGGCACATGAGACTGATGGCAAGTGTATCCATGAGATCACATATATAAAGGGGTGAACTAAACCGGTGGTGGTCTAAATTTAAACATAAAGTCGGCATACTTTTTTATTTTATCCATAAGTAGTCAATGATAAAATAAACAATACGGTCATATAAACATTTGTATGTCATGAGACATCAACATATATAAAGGGGCGAACTAAACTGGTGGTCTAAATTTGGACATGAAGTCGGCATACGTTTTTATTTTATCAATGAGTAGTCAATAATAAAATAGGCAATACTGTCATATAAACATAATAATTATAGTTTAACGGATCGGCCTCTTTACTAAGTTCGTCTCGAGTTACCCTAGTCCCATGTTCATTTACTGAACAATAAACATTATATTCACTGTTCTACTCCATTTTTATCCCATTCTCTGGTTTTATACTCGTTATCGCTTTTCAAGGACATTCATTTGACGATGTATATTGACTATCGTTTTTTGATATTTCATTTTTGTCAATTTTGGGGTTTCACGAGAGTTGACACACTGCGCTAAAACAAATTTGAATTTAACATAACTTTTTTATTTACTTTAAGAATTTATATTAATGATGAGATAAATAAAGAAGTTAGTGGGAAATTAATAAAAGGAAAACTCTAATATGCGTACATTTTCACGATGTGATAGGGACATGACCTAGATGCGTGAACCTTGAGTAGATTCGCTAGGGCCGGTGTTTCTAAGATGCGCAGATTTGTTTGTTTCGTGATCACGAGCATGTCGCACGCGCGTTTAATATTTAACCTTGATCGAAGTCTTATTACCATAATTGTATGCGCATGGCAGATGGTAGAGAAGATGATTTCTTTTCCTTTGTCGACGACAGTAACATAATATATGCGAAGACTTGATTATTCAGAATTTAAAATAATATGTTTACGCTTTGCCACGCGACCGACAGTTGAAACACGCGCAAATTTGAATTTTCTAACGATCGCAACTTTAAATGCAAAGTTATAAAACCTACAAGATGAACACGCTCAATATATAGCGCAAATTAAATTTATATTGGAAAAATAACATTAATAATTAATAACTGAGTATCGTCATATTGCCAACCACTCTACGGGGTATACTATAGTGACGAAATATACGACGAAAGTGATACAATACAAGTATGTCTGTCGGCACACACTATCGTCTGATATTCTGATATTCATGCATTTAGTTCATGTATACGATACACTGTTTAGAGCCCCTTTAAAGATGAATAAAAGCCCTTTGACAATGGTCGCGGCACGGTTACTTCCACTTGCACCAGACGCCGATGCGTTTGATAAGATTATTTAGGTATTATAAACTTGCAATTACACTAATCCGATCATTTTCCATTCACTGTCACCGCCATATGCCGTCTACAACTGAGGTTTAACCGGCTAACTAATCGACTTTTACTTCGTGTTTACATTCATTTAAGCCCATAATATCAAATCGGTAGGGCTAAAATCCTTCGGTGCTTTGATAGTGCGCCTTTATCACCCGCAAGAATTCTTTTATGGTGTATGATTTTCAATAAATTCGCGTAAGCATTTATCAATTCATACAAGAACAGAGGACCCGTCCTTATGTCGGGTACCCGTTATGCCTTCTATCGAGAGATATACTACACAAAGGTGTACAGGCAGTGCAGACTTGACAAATTGCAAAATTAATCAATGATTTGGATGTATGATGTAATACAGTAATATGTGTATGCCACTACGTAATATGGTCAGCCTAATTGAATCAGGCGGTGGAATATCCGGGGTGCCCACGACTGGAGGTGGGCAGACAGTTGCCATTCGTTTCTTCACGCGACGGGTTCTAGACGCCCATAGACAGCCTAACACACTCTGTTAAATCAGAGATATGATGTGATGGTTATAAAGATTGCGAGAAGGAAGAGTTGAATCCCACATAGACCGTCTGGAGAGCATTCGAAACACAGGGCTCTGAGACCAGACTAAGGAGACACGCATGACCACGCTGCAAGATGCACTCAGGCTTCTTCCGGGGGTAAAACGCGACAGAAAGTCGGTTGCTAAAATTTGGTCTCAAACCAGCCTTCCGAAATTCACCTTTAATTACACGGAGAGGAGTGCACAGAAAAAAAACTGATCAGATCGGTTATAGGGGCGGGGGGTGGTGGTGGTCATGGGTTTGAGTCCCATCAGAGGTCTGGGTTTTTCCGGTGAATTTCTCTCTATTGATTCATCAAAACACAATGCCGACCCAAGTTAACGTTACGTCTCATAATAATAGGTATAGGCCTATCTTACGCCTTCTAAAATCACATACAAGAATTACTACGGATTGTGATCCGTAGAAGGAGTCTGTATTTTTTATTGAGTGTTGGTGTGGTAGAGTTGTCGAAACAAACACGACTATAAATACTGGATACTGGACGTTGATTGCGCGTTAATCTGGGTGGGGCGATAATAAACAACTGTTCGACAATATCAACTGAAAGATTATACTGAACTGCGTAGACCAACTGCATTACAAACACACACATATACAGCTCGTTATATTAGACTTAATTACTTAATGGATATAGGCGTGGGGTGTGTATCTAGGGCAGTTGTTGAATTATAGGACCGCGTGACCAGTATAACGCCAAGTTAATAAGTTTACCTAGGGATGGATGACTATTACTGACAGCTTCCCCTAACGTTCCCACTGCGCGAACGTCACGCGAAGAGACAATACAAGTCAAACCAGTAGACGTCTAATGAGACATAAATGGAGGTCATTAGCTCAGCGTTAAGAGGGTCGCGTTTCATTCCCGCGGTTTGAGATATTTTTGAGAAAGAAAACATAGCGCTGGCATCGATAATGATTGGCTCCATAGAGGGCGGTCAACTTTGATGGCTTATAAGCATAAAATCATTTAGACGATATTTTTTATTGAATGGCGACTGGCAGCGCGCATTGAACATCTGTAAGGTGTAGTTTGTCAATTAGATTTCTCGGTAGCTGAGGGGCGGAGAGAGGGTTTAACGACAGGCGGGGAGTTACCACCATCGTCCGCTCCAATACTTTAATATATTGCGATAGGCAGTTAAATTTGGGACATATTTAGAACAGCATGTTCTTAGCATTACAACAGTAATAATAACGACAATTACGATGATTGCTTGGATACCATTTAGGCGTAATCAGCAACCAATGATAATATAGTGATATTCATGTTTAACATTCAACTTATAAATCATCTTCAAGAAGGCGATCTTAAAAGCGACGACTGATTTTTAATAGATTCACACGTCTTTTTATGAATAAAGCCACATTTTTAAACGCTTGACAATTATCAGTTGCTGGAAGGTTTCGCGTCTTGTCCATCTTGTCTACTTTAGGGTATTTATAGTAATATTTCGTAATATGTATTGTATTCTCTCTTCTGTGAGCCTTGCACATTTAGAGTAATCAATCCTGTTATAAGAATGCCCTCGTTAAAGTTAAAATAATTTCTATCGTGGAATCACGTCCAGCGGGATTCATAGGTTACAGTTGCGAATAATAAATGACATTTAATAGATTATTGCAGTAAATAGACATATTTCTTTAACCCTTAGTAATAAATTAAAATACATAATACTATATTAAAATAATAAAGGAACGTCATTATTCGTAGTTTAAATCGCGTCGCTTCACGACTGTTCACCTCCGCGTCTACGCTATGGTTTCGAGGCTACTATTGGTTTACTTAATTACTCCCATTAACTAATTAAATACAAGAGTAAAGAACGCAAATGGGGATATATTTAGATTTAATGGCAATTATCACGTGTAAATAATAATTTCACACTTACAATGGCAAAAACAACACAATGCGTACGAGCATTTGTATATTAGCAAATAACACAGCCTGCTTGTTGTCGTAAGATGAATGCTTGTTGTCGTAAGATGAATGGCGTGTGATTCCTGCTGTTTTAGCTTACTCTTGTCCAAATATCTGCAATTTCATGTTCGGACATGGTCGTAGAGAGGCTGGCATTAGCCCAACACCACTAAAGCTAGCCTAGACTACATATTTACAATAAAATACAAAGTAATATTTCGCCTTGTGGAATTTGTAAAAAGCCTGGGTTAAAATTTCTCTCTGTCGTTTTCAATAGTTAAGAAATGTCTCAAATTCTGAATTCTTACTAAGCACACACTCACTTCGTATATTTTGCTATATTGCTAATGTCGATATGAACTATGACGGCGGAGGTGGTCTGTCTTGATCAGTGGGTATTGTGCTATAAGACATACTAACAATGTAAAAGAGGAAAAACATACACTACGAGGCCTCAAGAGGTTTGCGTGAAAAAAAAAAACGATACCAGAGGGCGAACATTGTACGCTCGAACCTCTTGGCTTACGATTTCATAAAGCGAGCGCTTGGTCTGTTCGATGAAATGAATAAGTTCGATTAAAGCATATTTGTTAAACGCACTTCGCCGTTTACTCGATTAAAAACACAGAATATTCTACACTTGTAGTTTATCACCTTATTCATCAATCGTATACCATATAGGTACACTGTACTCAATCACCAAGCGCTCGGACAATGTAGCCTATCTCAGGTAGCCCCAGGGCGAACTACATATCGCGTTAATTGCTAAAAACGTGCTGCTATGTTTAATTAGACGATTACCGTCAGTAAAATTCATTTCTATTGTAGTTCCTAACGATAATTCACCTCGCGAAAATAACTTGTACACAAGAAGTTAATGTCTCTGTATTAACAACGGATTAAAGCGTTTGACATTTCAAAACGTGCCAATAATACCCCTATTAGTGCGATACTTTATCACTTGATCAACAGTTTTTCCAGTAAAGAGAAAGCTTAGGTCGATTGAAAAGAGAATGAGTACTACTTCTTACTATAGCAGCGCTGGGTAATTTTGTGAATGGCAACAAGGGTATGGACGGCGATGTCTTAAAATAGAATAAAATTATTCGGTATTGAATGTTAACATGCAGCGAAAGGGTATAAGAAACATCACTACAGTTCTTGAACGAATGCGTATTTGTGTCATGGGATAAGATCCGTGCACCAAGGTTCACATGTAGCTTGATCTTTGTCTGTGACCCGTTGGATAGTCCAATAAACATAATATTAATAATATTTAAAAGAAAAATACGCAAGTATTCCAAAAAGTGCTACGTTTTTATTTCTCTTGTTTTCGAGTATGGGTTTTGGTGTGCGACTAACACTTACAGCTTGTTCATTCACCTGATGAAGAATGTTCTAACATTCGAAAGCTTGTGATCTATATCTCCGCAGTGAGCCATAAAGGTGTTACCACTTAATTTGCTTATATTTGAACTGACTCACACGGCTACCACAATGAGTTCTGAGACTTACAGCTACGTATCAATAAACCCAATGGATTAGGGCAGCATCATTTATACAGAACTTATCGTTTGATAAATGTAAAGTTTAGCATAAATGCTATGCTTCACAAGGAGCGAAAAGTGTTTTGTACCTCACGTTACTATTAATCAAACTAACACGGCTATCCACTGTTTTATTAAAGCTATTAATAAATATTGTAACACAGAAAGTCGTAGACATTTCTTTTTCTTCGCTAAATTATGTGCGATACAACGTCTTCCGATGAAAAGGCGATTTCGATGTTACCGGTAGGTGTCACGTAACAGCTGTTGCGTATAGTAGGACGGTGACAGTACACCGAGCCGCTGCAGCCCGCGTGACAACGCGTAGGCTGTTGCAAATGTCGCTTCTTGACCGCAAAGTGTCAGGAAATGACAGGGAATTGACAGGAGCACCACACTGGAAGCGTGTGTGAAAGCTCGAAGGTTAATAATAACGGAGATAATCTAGAGGCCAAGTCTATGGCTACTCAGAGAACATAGTTGGACGCGATTTTCATCATTTGATTATTCTGTTCCATGAAATTATGGATTCGCGAACACTCGCTTGGAACTCACTTCCCAACCGAGAAACAGTAGTAGTAAAAATAACAACAGCAACAGCTTCCACTTCTGGCGTGACATACCTATTACATGTCGCAGATCTCTGGCAAGAAGTCAATCTCTTTGAACGGCAAACGTGACTTATTTCTCTGCACTCTGAAAACGCCGTGAGAGCATGTTTTCTTTATAATTCGGATATCTCACGACAATGTCTTAATCCTCATTTTTACGATAAATTTAGACTAAACGCTTTGGAGAATCATTGTAAGAATAAGCAACTGAAGTATGATATAGAGGACGTAGAAGCACCTAACGGCACGCGCGAAAAAAGCTATAGCTTCATGAGTCCAATTTATAGTAAATCTATTAAATTCTAACGCATGTATTCACGACATCCGAAATTAGTTATTTGAAGGAGTCGTTTGTTATTTACATAGGCTCGTGACTCTGATAAGGGGCGGAATGTCCCAATGTGACGGATGGGAGGTATGGTATAAAGGGTTGATATCACATTTTCCTTGTCGTTACATTCAAGTCCGCCAACTTCTGGCTGTGTGCACACGCGGTCCGGTTATCTATCCCTCCCGCCTTCGTCCCTAACTCCCCTCCCCTCTCTCTTGTAAGTAATCTACATAATATATATATTCGCCAATTCAAAAGTCGTTAGACTCCACTATATATAATTTATTAACATTCAATCTCGAAACTCGCCTCTCAAAAGCATCAAATATTATGTTGGTCAACTTCCATCAAACCAGCCTCAAAAATTTGTGCGTAGGCTATATTTTGAGATAAAATGTTTATGTGCCCACATGCTCGTTGATATTCTTTGTTCAAGGGTCAACGGGCGCTTATCAGACATGCGTTAACCTGAAAAGAGGAAAAATACATTGTAAAGTTGAAATTATAACATAATATGTCGGAGTGAACTGGTACATGCGGACTACTACGCACGCCAGGCCTGCGATTTAAAGATTGAAAAGCAGGTACTAAGATGTAGTAAAAAATGAACCATGCTTACAATCAGATTTTAGTCGTACCTGGATAGCGACGCGTGCGCAGTTACACATTTTATTAAACAAAATGGTGGTTGCCGCTGTTCCGTTGCATTAATTGTGAGTGTAAATCTGTTTTTTCTGACTTTTTGTTAAGAAAAATAGCTGTATTTTTTAATTTGCAATAATTATTTTCAGAAAATTGATGTTAGTTTTTCAATGGGTTTATATTCACTCAGTCTAGCAAATTTATTAATCCGGTCTCAATAAAAATGATCAATGTGATAAGGTATAAAGCGTGAATTATGATTAGGCCTATCATTTATGATAGCACGCTCCAGATCACGATCATTATGGATTCCAATCCCGACCGTGACATCATTCGGAGCATCGAAGTAAAATTAATGACGTATTTTGTATACACACATGGACGCCTCATTTTCAGCCACATTTCATAACAAAAAATGACGGTGTCCATGCAGTATATTGAGATGTCCAGTTTTTTGCATGATTTTCAAGTAAATGTTAGAACTGTGTATTGTGTGAAAGTTTTATTCTTGCAAAGCTTCTAAATTAGTAGTGATTTTTGACAAAGTTATATTAAAAAAAATTTTAGTACCTTTATAGCTACATTCGATGATGTGACATCCGCGATATCCAATAGGTTTTTACCTCTGCTTTTCATCATCATGACTGTTACGAAGTAATGTACTTACCGTATTGATTCAACTTCCAGTTAATTCTACTTTTCATATTAGGCAATACAAAGCCTATTTTGTTGATATTTTATGGATATTCATTTGAAATAATAAACATGGTGTATCAGTACATGTTTTCTTTTCATTATAATTAATATTATTTGATGAAATAAATAGCTTAATTGTTCGAAAGTCTCGACAAATACAAAATTTGCTTGACAGTTGCAAACGGTTGTGTCATTGTAGGGTCACCAATGTAAAATATCAAGGGTAATATTAATGAACTGATATGCGTACATACTTTGTGTATAATTTTTGCATATTAAACCTGTATTGTATACAAGTTTAACACTTGCAATTGTGAAGATTTATAGCACTATTGAATAACTCAGTCTGAATGGAAATACTTTTTTTATACTTTTCCTTTCTTATCTTTAATTTGATCTATCATGTGGTATTAACTTTTTCCTTTGGTGAGTTTCATTTTTTTTTGCTGATTTCCACCATCACAACTAGTAGGAAGTAAGCTACTATAAGATGATGTTCCCACAATAAATTCTATTCATTCATTGGGAACCTTTAAAAATAAAAGTTAGTACATTTAGAAACATGAAAAATAGTCATTTTATTCCTTCAGCGAACTTTGCCTGTCATTTTTTATTTTGTGGGAATAGTAATAAATCCCCTCAGAGGCATAGGTTTTTTCTGTGCATTTCTTTCCAGCTATTCGGAGCGTCACCTTGGCTACCCAACATCCCGTTTTTATTTCATTTACTTGACATTTGCGGCATTTCATTATTTTAAACATACCAAAAACGCAATTTAATCCTAATGCGTAAATACAGATACAAATATATTATCATACAACTTTATACTTTTATTTGGATGCGGATAGTTTCTACGCCATATGTTTTATCACTTTATGTGATGACTTCATTGGTAGATATTTGATTTCAGAAATTATATCTATATCACGTAAAGTATGGTGATATACATATCATACTCACCTTATCATAATAATCAGATATACATTAGGGAAATTTCAAAATATCGACTGGTCCTTCAGTACTAGTAATCCGTAATCTGTGCACGAAATTATGACAGATAATTACCAAAAAATTGTAGATCACTTGTGAAAGCACCACATTACTCTAATTTTCACAGTAATATATTAATGAATGGACATCACTGATTATAATTCGCGATACAACTAAATAAAATTATTTAGTGGTGTTTGATTTTGTAATTCCCAGAATATTTTGTATTAATACCGGGATTTCGAGATCCCGTAAATTTAATTAAATCCATATATTCCCCAATGATCACGATCATGATGATACTAAATGGGCGTTTGTACGAACATTCACATAGGTTTGTGTATTTCATCGACTTTTACATTGTCAATTTTAGTGTGATTTGACAAGTGTTAACAGGTTTGTAGGAGGTGGTGTTCGATTATAGGTTTGAATGAATTATCATTGTGGCTGATGATTTTATGTTCCAAATTGATGGTGGCAATTGCTTAATAGTGCCGGATCCTACATAGTACAATTACTGGCAATACCGCGCAATCCCGGGACCCCTAATGTTGACAAAAGATTAATGAAATATGACGTAAAGGATACCTTTCTATAATTATATTTTTATGAGGAAAACAAATAACTTTTACTCAAGACTTACAACCCTGCCCTGATATTTTAAATAATGTTTAGAGCGAGTTATCTTTACATGATTGTCATTTTGTCCTGGTCGAGGCTGTTCATGGATGAGCATCGGGAGATAGTTCGGGAAATAAAGCGACGCATCCTCTTATCTGTCAGTCGGCACAACCGACGTGATATTATTAGATAACAATAATGTAAAGGTCGGATTTAATCAAAAACGATAGAAAGCACAATGAATATTACCTGGAGATGTTAAAATTTATTGCGTGGATTAATAGTGCATAGTAGTGGTATTAGATAGCTGTTAGAATGCCAGCTCATGGCACATTCCGCTTAGTAGAACGGAAATTGTTTTAGCACTGACACCGATATTATATGCTGATAACCACAGTGGTTTGGATGGAGGTATATCTGGCATGACACGGTACTTGAGTCACAACTATGTGATGGCTCTTCTGGAGAATTTTGCAGTTTTGCGTCACTGTGAACATGTGATATAACATATATATGCATATTCAAACCATGGTTTGATAACAGCCTGCAATAAGGGAACCAGTTTTTAGATCAAACCGGTATGCGGTTACATATAATTTCACTCTATGCCTACAAAGTTTAAAACTTATACAAATAATGCAGGTTGTTAATGGTTAGTGTTGCTGATTTTACCGGAAAGAATAATTCTCTCTGTTTCGTTAATGTGTGTGGTATCCGTCATCACAAAAGAAATCCAACGTAATGAGACGTAAAGATGTGGGCGGCTATGTTAGCCACATCGTATAATAGACGAGTCAAGTTAACATCTTATTGACTAACTAAGATAATGGTTAACGCAAGCTTTCGATTGCAAGTATGCCTAACCAGGCATTAAACGCTCGGTTTTGTCTGGAAATTTAGTATAAATTTCTTGCACTCCCAAATGTTGATCAATTTCATTCGATTAGCCTGTAGAAGCATATTGCATATATGCGAAAGCTTGTTTACGAATAAATTCAATTAGCCTCAAAAGGTGTTACTTCATTTTCTCGTACTTTACATGACTAATACGGCTACTTATAGTATACATTTTAATCAGGCATGAAAATTATAGCCATGTTATTAATATTGCAAACAATTTTGGCCCTGTCATTGTTTCCCGTGTTATAAATAGTACAGCAGGACACGGGGTAGGGAAGGTTGGTATAGCATTGGGTTCGACAATTTGACTGTTTGACATAGAGATAAAATGAGATTAGTCTCATCAATGCAGGCTCGGACTATGATCGCTTGCCATTGGTTTAAAGGCTTGGCAAACACCTTAAGTTAAGATCTTTCAAATCGATTTACTCAGGCAAAATTTTACCTTAGAATAGCGACGAGATTATGATATCGTGTCATTGAGCTGGTTGTGTTTAAGCCGATGAGTATTTATTTAAATCTACCTCGTAAGGTTTATGTGTCAGATTCCGTCGATGAAAAGTGAAATGTTTTCGTCTTCATTTTCAGCTACATACTCCATTGTAAGTTGTGAGCCCAATTTTAACCAGCATCAAGATGATGAACCGGGCAAGTATTGTCAGTTACATCATAAAAGTTAAATTGTCTTTTGAAACATTTTACTAGATGTATGAATAGGTTTATCCAAATCCTTCTTATTATTTAGGTTATTTAGTGTATGTCATTGAGAATGGTGGTATACCTTGTGTGTTAATTGGTGTTTTTGACTGTGATGGTATGTAATGTATCATTACTTAGCATACTAATATTAGCACCGTAGATCCCTTAATATCATATCGTATTATCATCTCAATATTGTGACCTATCGAGTCTATTGCTTCATAATGTACGCTGACTGACCTAGTCAAGTATGCCCACTTACCGAGTATGCTGACGAATCGAGTATGCCAAATAGCTGAGTATGTTGACTTATCAAGTATGCCAACTGGTTGAGTATGCTCACTGATTGAATACACTTATTGGCCGAGTATGCTGAACAGTGAACTATGCCAACTGGTCATTCAGGCTGACTGGTTGAGTATGCTGACTGGTCATTCAGGCTGACTGGTTGAGTATGCTGACTGGTCGTGTAGGCAGACTGGTCGTGTAGGCTGACTGGTCGTTTAGGCTGACTAGTCATGTAGGCTGACTGGTCATGTAGGCTGACTGGTTGAGTATGCTGACTGGTCATTCAGGCTGACTGGTTGAGTATGCTGACTGGTTGTGTAGGCTGACTGGTCATGCAGGCTGACTGGTTGTGTAGGCTGACTGGTCATGCAGGCTGACTGGTTGTGTAGGCTGACTGGTCGTGTAGGCTGACTGGTCATGTAGACTGACTGGTCATGTAGGCTGACTGGTCGTATAGGCTGACTGGTCATTCAGGCTGACTGGTTGTGTAGGCTGACTGGTCGTTTAGGCTGACTAGTCATGTAGGCTGACTGGTCATGTAGGCTGACTGGTCGTGTAGGCTGACTGGTCGTGTAGGCTGACTGGTCGTGTAGGCTGACTGGGCATGTAGGCTGACTGGTCGTGTAGGCTGACTGGTCGTGTAGGCTGACTGGTCGTGTAGGCTGACAAAGTGCATGGACAGTGAGACGTACTAAGTGCCACTGCTTTACTAATTCACAATGTAAGATGGCCGTAAATATACAATAATTTTTGCATTAGTTTTTTGATTGAGTAATCACGTATAGTGATGATTAAACGTTCATTCATACACGACAGTTACGTAGTCTTACTCGCGATGATTCCATTTCTATACTCCCAGGGTACATCAGCCGAGCAGGACAATCGTTTTTCTGACAAGAAGAAGAAGCTAATGAAGTCGATGAAATTTGCTGATATTGGTGAAGAGAAGGTTGTTACCGTGATTATATCCTAATATTCTATGATTCTGTTCTGGATTGTATTTAATGACATATAGCATTACTAAATAGTTGTTCAAGCATTCCTGTATCGATATCACTGACTAAATTTCTTTGTATGGGAATTTTATAATTTTAATGAATAATCCAAAATAGGGTCATTTTGAACAAAATTCATTACCGAATAATCCAAGAAAGGGTCATTTTTAATAAATTTTAATGATTTAATTCTTGACGGTCATTTTAAACCAATATTATTAATAGAAAAATTTAACATAGGGCTTTTTTAGCAAGAGAACATTTAAAGGTGGGCTGACGTAACTGGACATATCTACAGGTGCTTTTATGTGACAGGTTGACACGAGTAAAATAAACGTGGACACCATCAAACCATGGATCAGCGAACAGATCACGAAACTTCTGGGATTCGAGGACGACGTCGTCATCGGCTTCATATTCAACCAACTCGAAGAAACGGTGAGTGCCACACGGATCGAAGCCGCCAGTCGTAGTTTCTGCCCTCATTATACCACGTGTATGTCATACGTGCGATTATATCGTGTTTATACCGTTTTCATACCCTGCTTCTACCGTGTTTCTCTATCATGTTTCCGTTGCGTACATAATTTCGATGTTTCCAGGTGTTCAAGATCGTCCCATATTTCCATCTTGTTTTCTGAACTCTATTTACCCTGCATGCTGAAATCAGTGGCATCATGTATTTACCTCGTATTTATTTAGTCGCCAAAGTTTTAGTTACCCAGTATATACACTTCGTGGTCGGTCGTCACTGCTATCCACTGCTATCGCCTGAATTTTTTTAATATCTTGCTAGCCTACTCGATAATTGTAGTATTTCTTGTAGTTTAAACATCGACGCCTCACTTCGTGCCTGTGTGGTTGTGATGTAAACAATTACTCTTTATGTACGAGGTATTGCCAGCCAAAAACTTCAAATTTTTACTTCAATAGCTGTAGTCTCTGTCTACTTTATGCACGAGTTTGTAAAAATATCCCCTGATTCAGTTACATCGTAATTTTACAAAGTTATTCACCATCGAAAATATATCTAAGTTTACGCTAGTCTTAAGTTGTAAAAATACAATGCTTTATTCAAGCTTCGCTGATAAGTTTATTCAGATAAATGCCTAATTTACATATGCTAATTATTACCAAACAAGGTAGCGTTAGTTACTAGTGTTGACACGGTTACATAAAAATCTTTCACTAGTGTTTCTAACTAACCAGCCAATAGTCTACGAGTTAAAGGTCGAATTAATGTCAAATTTTCGCCGACATCTGGTTAATGTCGGGGCTGTTGACTCGATGGCTAGGTTGCTGGACTTGCGGAAGAATCCCGGTTTGACTATTCCAGCTAGTCTGCTCCGGGTGTGTTTTTGCGGGTAAAGAACCCTTTTACCGCGTCGGCCCGTGGGGCACTGGGTATCCCTCGCAGTGTGGTGATGTAATGGATTCCTTGGTCTGAAAATCGCCCGTGTATCGGATGCTGAGGGCATAGTAGTGTTTTTTTATTTGGTGTAACTTTTTCGAGACATATTGTCACCTTTGTCACCTGGTTTGTTGGCGCCAGTCGTGTAGTGGTTGGAAGCACTGCCTTTCATGCGAGAGGTTGCGAGTTCGAACCAGCATAAACCAGGGATTTTTTCCCGCGCCTTCCACAA